>JAGPOW010000229.1:4546029-4568375 GCA_030014935.1 Caiman crocodilus
TTACAGGGGCTTCTGTCACAGTGGTTAATGAAGAGATTTGTCAACAATGTAAAGCAGGCCTGAGTCCATTGGAAAAGTCAAGAATAAAACTAAAGACTTACACTAGGGAAAATATCCCAGTAATAGGATCAGTAAGTGTCTCTGTTACATATAAAGGGCAAAAGAAAACCTTATAAGCCTTAGTAGTAAAAGGAAAAAGGCCAAACTTGTTTGGTAGAATGTGAATGAAAAAAAATCAGACTAAACTGGGAAGAAATATGTAAATTAGACTTACAGGAAATGCCTGCCCTGAAAGAAATCCTGGGGGCCTATCGTGCAGGATTTTAAGAGGGGTTAGGTACATTGAAGGGAATAAAGGCTAGAATTTATATCCAGAAGGGCAGCCAGCCAAAGTATTTCAAATCCAGGCCAGTTCCATATGCCCTCAGAGAAAGAACTGAAACAGAATTGGATTGATTGGAACTAGAAGGCATCATCTCCCCTGCGTGGTGTGTTGAATGGGCAACACCCAGTAGCTAAGCCTGATGGAACCAGCCTTATTTGTGGAGATTATAAAGCCAGAGTCAATCAAGTTTCTAAGTTAGACAACTACCCCATTCCGTGCAGTGAGGACTTGCTAGCACTGCTTGGAGGAGGCCAACATTTTAGCAAGTTGGACATGTCCCAGGCTTATCAACAGATGGAACTCGAGGAGACCTGTAAGAAATTCACCACAATAAATACCCACAAGGAATTGTACCAATATAATAGATTGCCTTATGGAGTTTCATCAGCCACTGGCATATTCCAAAGGGTCATGGAAAACCTCTTAAAGGAAATTCCAGGCTAGTGGTAAGAATTGATGATATCCTCATCACAGGGACAAAGTGGTAAGAAACACCTGGCAACACTCAAGAGAATATTTCAAAGGCTGGAAGAAGCAGGGCTATGTTTCAAACAAAATAAATGCTTTGTCATGAGACGTGAAGTGCAGTACTTAAGATAGAAGATTGATAAGGAAGGAGTTCACCCCATGGCAGATAAAGTCACAGCTATTGAGAAGGCACCCGCCCCACAAAACATGTCAGAACTTAAGGCATATTTGGGAATGTTGAATTATCATCATTGGTTCCTTCCAAACCTTTCAGCTCTCTTGGAACCTTTTCATCACCTCTTATGGAAAGGAACCTCATGGCACTGGGGAGGTGGACAAAAAGAAGCCTTCTGAGAATCTAAAAGGCTACTTAAATCATCAGAGCTTTTGGTACATTTTGATCCCAACAAGGAATTAATCCTGTCCTGCAATGCTTCATCCTATGAAGTAGGGGCTGTGTTGTCCCATAAACTGAACAATCAGGAAGAACGGCCTAGTGGATATGCCTCAAAGACACTAAACAAAGCTGAACAGGGTTATTCTCAGTTGGAAAAGGAAAGCGTAGCAATTAGATTTGGCCTAAAGAAGTTTCACCAGTATCTGTATGGGAAGGCTTTCACAATCGTAACAGACCACAAACCTTTGGTAGGATTATTTAAGGAAAATAAAGTAGTACCCACTATGGCAGTGGCATGACTACAGCAGCAGGCTTTGACCCTAGCTGCATATGAGTACAAGATTCTTTACAAGTCCATCAGCATGGGAATGCTGACGCACTGAGCAGGCTACCACTACTAGACTCAGCCCCTACAGAAGAGCATGCCGGAGAAGTAGTCTTGCTGTTGGAACATTTGGAACAGACACCAGTAAGGAACCAGATCAAAATGTGGACTAGGCAGGTTCCTATCCCATCTAGGGCAATGCACTACATCTTACAGGGCTGGCCAAAACAGAATCTGGGAGGAGAGCTTTGGCCCTTTTGGACCAGAAGTACCAAACTGAACATAGAGGATGGCTGTATTTTGTGGAGCGTGCAAGTGGTAGTCTCCCCTCAAGGATGACAGAAAGTGTTGGCAGAACTACATGAGGCACATCCTGAAATTTCCCAAATGAAAGCTTTGGCTTACAGTTACGTGTGGTGGCATAGACTGTGCCAGTCCCTATTTAGGAAAAATGTTTTTGATCATAATAAATGCTCATTCAAAATGGCTGGAAGTGTACCCCATGAACTCAGCAACCTCAGAAGCAACTGTGATGAGCTTCGACAGACTTTTGCCACACACGGATTGCCTGTAGTATTGGTCATAGGTAATGCACCAAATTTCACTAGTCATGCATTTAAGAAGTTCCTTAGTAAAAATGGAAATAAGCACATTCAAAATCACCATACCACCCAGCTTTGAACAGTCTTGCAGAAAGAGCTGTGAGGACTTTCAAAGACAGGATGAGAAAAATGACCAAAGGAAGTTTGTAGACAAAATTGGCTCAATTCCTTTTGAAATATTGAGTCACACCTCAAACCACCACAGGCCTGAGCCCTGCTCAACCATTAATGGGAAGGAGGATCAAGACTCATTTGGATTTACTGTATCCAAATATAGAGGAAGAAGTGCAGAAAAAGCAGGCCCTTCAAAAACACAACCATGATTATCACACTAAAGAAAGAGTTTTGCAGGGGGGGTGTTGATCCTGTCTACAGAAAAAAATTCAGTACCTGCCAACCTACTTGGATTCCAGGCAGGATCCAAGAACAAACTAACCCTTATCTTTTAAAATTGGAGTCAGTAATGGCCAAATGGTGAGACAACACCAGGACCACATCCACTTACAAACCAACCTACCTGAGGGACTGGAGCCACTGCCTGAGACGGCCACAGAGTAGTCCTCATTTTGAGATGCATCCTGGAATTGTGAGGCCTGTGCACCCCATATGAATATGTAAATGATTTACATCTCTTATTGCCACTTGATTCACCAACTCTTAAAATATGCGTATCAAAATGACTGCTATGTTTTGTACAATTCTTATAGGCTATATTGCAAGTAGTCAAGCTTGTATGCTTATATCTCCTGGGATTTCTTTCTTTCTCTTCTAAAATATATTTTTCCTTTCAAAAGTTTGTTGCTCATTATCCTGTATTAACTACATTGTTTTCCAGGAGTTCACAAACAGGCCTAAATACCCCAGAAAGGTTTCTTTATACTTATCAATATTGTACCCATGCTGAACTCTTAATTTAATGCAACACAGTTATGTCTTATAACAAAATGCATGTAAAAGCTGTTGTTGGAAGTAGAATGTCAAACAATTCATCATAACTCATGCATTTCTTAATCATTTAACTAGCTGCATACTTTATTGAAAATGGCAGAGAGGCACTGTACCTATGAAATAGGTACAATACAATAAAAAAATGGTATCAATACAATCAGGAGATACCCTTGCCCTAAAAAGTCTAATTTTACTATGATATAATCACACTTAGCATGCACTTTACTATTTGAATACTTCATTTTAAGTGTAGTTAACATGTCCTAAGTGTAATGAGTGACAAGGCCCTGACAATAAACAGGTGGTTCACTAATTACTTTGATTATGCAAGGGTAAAGGTAGCTCTAAAACCTACAAAAATAATTTGGGAGTGTGTGTGTGGATGCGGGCAGGCGTATGCTATAAACACCCATTCCCTTTGAGACCAACATTAAGGCTCTGGAAATCTCTTAATCCAGACTTGTATGACTAGGTTTTCTTGTTTCTAGGTTTTTGCAATTCTCCTAATGCCTTACTCAGCAGGATCCTGGACCCCTCCTGTCATGTGCTCATGTAAAAAAATCCTAGCTGCAACAGTCTCACAATCATTCTTACTTTACTTTGCATCTTGGGGTCCCAAGAAAAATCAACATCTCTCCTTGCATCTTCAGGAAATAGCTGGATGACTTGCTGTCTCAATGGGATCCTTGAATGATGTCTGGTAAATAAGCTGTCCTCCAGTCTCCAGGAGGTAAGGGATTTAATTGAGTTGCCCTCTGTGTACTTTCCCACTGCAGCTAAACTGGGAAACAGTGTTTTACAGGATGTTCTACTCATTTCAGAGCTCTCTGTATGAGAGAGGGGAAAAAATCAAATTGTGATGGGAGCAATTACTTTAGACACAAAACCCCTTCTACAAAGATTCCTCCTTGAAGAAACTAGCTACTTAACATTAACTTAATACAGTGGGGAAGAACAGAATTATAATCCACTGTCCTCTTTCATTACAAAAATTTAAAATAATTGGGGGAGGGGGGCTTGCTCATTGGATAAAAGAGTTGTATGAATGTGTTATAGTAGGATGCACAGTTTTTCAGAACTGGGATAAAAATCTGTCAGATCCCAGGTAATGGCCAAGGTGAGAAAAGTCCAGCAGGGTCCCAGATCCTGGGTTCTTTGCATGCCTCGACCTTCAAACATCACTACAGGAAATGGCATCAGGGACAAGGCCCTGATGCTGCGCCTCCTAGGGTAACCTTTCAACTTGCCAATATTCATGAAGCGAAGTTTCAGGAAGTTACTCCCTAAGACTCCCCAAGTGCCTGGATTTTTTAAAGGCATGCCAGGCAGCCCAACATTGGAGAACTGGTCATGATGCCAGGCTTCTTGGCATGCCTTTAGAAGTACAGTGGGTAGCTGTCTTCTGGACCCAGGGACTGCCACTCAGCCTGATCCCACCAACTGGCAGAACTGGACAGGAGGCAGCCTCTGGGTCTGAGACATAGGCACACTGCACACAAAGACTGAGTGGTGGACAGCCCTGTCTCAGACAACATGCTGGTGCACTGCAGAGCCTTAGATGGGGAGCGGCTCTTCAATCTTGGAATCCTCGGTGTCTACACACCACACATCCAAATTAAACTGCAATACAAACCAGCCGCAAAAATATTTCATGTTAAGTGGCTGGTTTGCTATTTTATGGTGTGATAAATGTCATACACATGGCATGTTGTAGTTTGTCATACAATTAATACATAATTGTGCAATAAATATAATGCTTGCAAGGGACTAAGTGCATCAAAATGTTTTGACCAAACTACAAGTATTTTATATTTTTTTCATTTAGTATCACTTGCATCTTCCATACAAAACCTCACATAATTAAAACTGTAGCCAGGGTTATTTCTCTTAATTAGGTAACTCTCTAATTCCTTTCCAAGTTCAGTGGCTGATATTCCAAAAGTGCACACTGGAGAGGATATGTGATTTGCAGCTCCACTTACCTGTTATTCAGGCAACAAACTCATCAGTGATAAGCAAACACGAACAGGAGAAATCAGAATAAAAAACGTGAGAAGTGGTAAGAGAAGTAATTTTTGGAACAGCACTAAAAATAATGAAATAAATTCTTTTAATTAGCTAACATACTGAAGAGATTCCTAAAAAAATGAAGGAGCAGCAGATACAATACTGGCCTCTAAAATAAATCCTAATTTGAATCACAGACAGAAACGGGAGAAAGCAAACCAACATATACTTTCATTTAGTTGCATATAATCTATCTTTTTATACCAAATGTGTAGGATTTTTTTACTTTAAAACATTTTAATGAATATGTCCTACTAAGATAACCTTTAAAAATATTTTAAAAGTTGATTTAAAATATTAAAGAAAAGAAGAACTCAAGAAAGAATGCAAAACTACTTGATTTGTAAATCACAGAAAAGATTTCAATCATATCCTGTGCTTTCTTTCTACATACAACCATTGCATAACTTTGATGAAAAATGCATGGCTTTATCCCACAACCTCATTAAAAGTAATTTGAGATTATGTCTAATCTAAGTGAAAAATATCTCTGGAGAAATGACAAATTTGCTTCAGTTCTTTAGTGTTCTAGTAACCACTGAGCCCTTTGTTTCCTAAGTACAAGCATAAAAGAACGTATTCCAAATGTAAGTAAAGTGAGTCCTTGGCAGTGATTTCTAAAGCACGGTTCTCCTTGGAGCTGTGAATGTGAATAAACTGAGCATCTCATGGAAAGGAGACAGTATGTCTGCTTCCCCTAAGTGACCAATTTGGCTTTGCTAAAGAGCCTCTTATAGGAGCAGACTGGTATCAGTAATATTACAAAACACCATAATGAAAACCATAAACACTTAAAAAGGTTATTGGGCTGTATAACCTTTTAAGAACTATGAAGCACTTCACAAAGGTAGAGTTTAAATTTAATAAGCACAGTTCTAGATACAGTGCTGGGAAACCCCTTTAATTTAACAGCATTATGGAAAGATATACAACACAAAGCACGCAAGGCATCCATTAAACTGTTTCACTGATATTCATGTAGGTTCATGGTTTACAATAGCATTAGTATGCAAATATGACTTAATAAAATAAAATATATTTTGCTAGACCACAACAACCTATGATTTAACAGCACAGAATGAATTTTTCAGGGCAGAATTATTTCAAGTAAAATTAAATTCCTTCCAAAGCCACTTAATTGGACCTTGCTGGAAGGTACCAGATTTATTTTGAGAGTTTGTACCCTTCCTCTTCTCTTACTGTTCTATCATAGCTACCTTGGTAGGTTCCACCAATTAGGAACATGGAAGAAAGGAAGAAAATTCATACCCACTGTTTCTATGTAGACAATGGTAAGAAGAAAAAAGGATGGATGCTGCCTGGATTGCGATTAAACCAGATGAGTTATTCAAGATTAACAAATTCTTCCATTAAATTAATCCTCTTCCTGTTTGCAAGTATTCCACAAACAAAAATCAATTCTTAGGCATAGGCTTATAGCTGCCTATGCATTGTTCATGAACCCTGGTCCATGAATATAGCTCAAATATTTGGTATTCAAAACTGCTTTTTGCACTCTAATTGTTCCTTTAAGTCACTTGATATTTATTCTGCTTCTTGATTGGATGACTACTAACCCAACACAGATCTTTCAAGATGGTTGTACAAATGCTTTGTGCCTGAAAACTCATGCATATATTTACATAAATATTTGCACATTTTTTCTGCTTCTATACAAGAGAAAATTGCTCAGATAAAAAATTCACAGAATGTCGGCCCATGGATCTATGAACACTGACAAAGTGAATTACCTTTTTAAAAAATCAGGTAAATTTTTACAAGGACTGCATACCCTGCACCCCTTCTCATAGGGGCCTCAAGTTGAATAGAGGGCCCTCAGGTTTATTTACTGAACAAAAGGCAGCATTATAAGTCTATGAACTTATATGTACCCAAGCAAAGGCTCATAAACCCCTCCCCCTCATTCTTGGAGATTTTATTCTGTATTGTAAAGAAAAGTTTCCTGCTACCTTGTTCAGGGCTTTTTTGTGAGTCTATGCCATTTCTGCAGTGCTCCTGAGAGCACTATGAATGTAACAGGGATCACAGCAACACTGTTACCAAAGAGGTAGATTCCTCCCAGGGAAGGTCATCAACAGGTTATCAAGATGAAGCTGAAACCTAAGCACTCATGCGGAGGCTTACAGCTGACTCCAATTAAGCAAACAAGCCTGGGGATAAAATGTGGATCTGCCAAGCAATAGGACCCTGGTGGGGTCCGGGGAAGGAGAGACATAAGATGGAGGCACAAGGAAGGAGTCTCCAGGCAACAGAACCAGGAGACATGAAAGATCGGGCTCCCAGAGGAAGCCTGCATGTGGATATGCCAGAGATAGTTGACTCATAAACAGAACTTACCTAAACAGGAGTGGATGATCTCTGCAGCACCTAGAATGGTGACAGGCCACCCTGTGGGAAAAAGGGATAAGGTTATTAGTCAATAAGGATGAAATTACCCCTGGGTACATGAAAGAACTTGTGGGATAAGGGGGAAGAAGGCAAGTCTGTAACACATCGTTACTTCGTATTCTCAGACCGGCATAGACCGGCATAAGGGTAAGTGCTCCTTTCTTTGTTACTTAGTAAAACTTTCAGTTCCTCAAGAATGTACTTCACCTGTGTCTCATTTTCTTAAATTCCCCTATCAAGGCATGGAAAGCGAGTTAAACGAGGCAAGTTCACATTCTAACAAGGGGACTCAGTAACAATGAAAAAAAAAAGCCAGCTCACCTGCTTCTTCTCCATACATACCAACCTTAGAAATGAAGTAGTCAAATTGCCTTGAGGACACCCTAACCACTGCTCTCAAGTGTGCCATATCTTAGGACTGGCAACAACAGTTGCCCTCAGGGCAGTTTATTTGTCTCACTTCTGCATGTGGTAAAAGAAGATAGGGAAATGGTAGGACAGATTTGCCTCCTTTCAGCATTCTCAGGAATGCCACAGCTGTAACAGTCACATCCCCTGTGATTATGTGACTATCAATTTGGCTTGAAACTGTTTTTCACTTTCTTGTAGCAGTCTGGGGACCCAATGGCTAATTAGTTATACATATTTTTTCACATCTTGACATTTGCCCCATGCGTGTACTCATTAAGTTCCCTGATAATCAAAATTGCCAGCGCATGAGAAGTATCTCCTACAGAAATACAATTGAGGCTCCTGATTTCTGTTACAAGAGAATAATCTTGCTCCTTCCCATTCTATTAACCCTCAACAATGGGGGGGGGGCAATAAGTACTAGAAACAGTGCTGGGATCCAGTTAATTTGGGAGGAGAGTGGAGGGAGGAATGACCTGAAATGGCTGAGTTCTTTCTGAATAGCTGCCAGCTGTGTTACTTAATCAAATTTCAGTCCAGCGAAACCCTGTTCCTAGTGTCTTTGGTGGAAAGGACAATGACTGTGGCAATGCTTCAGGGATTTCATTTTCCCGTAATTCACACAGAGTTCTTTTTTACCATGAACCTACAACTGATATTGTGACTTCAAGTGAATGCCATGTCGATAGGTACAAGGATCTGTCTGTACTGACCTACCTACATGATCAGTGGGACATAAACTGAGGGTTTTTTGGGTTTATATATTTAACGACAAAATTATAGTACATGTAGTTCAGCACAAGTAAGCGTACAGTGTTTTTTTCTTCAATCTTGTAAACTGTTTCACCTGGGAAAACTGTGATTTAGAGTCAGTAGGCTTGTACATGAGTTCTGGGGCCTGGCTGTGTGGAGTAGACTTCAGGATCAGTGCCTAAATCTTTTGTTGTGTGACCACATGTGAATTTTCAACTATTAAATTACATGCATTTACCAAAGGAAGGAGATAGTGTAATTGGAAAGCATTGTTAAAAGTACCAGTATTTTAAGGAGAATCATAGAAAAGTGAGCCTGAAAAGCAGCACCTCAGGAGGTCATGTAGTATAGCTCCCTGCTCAAGGCAGGATCATCCCTGATTAAAAACCATCCAGGCCAAGTTTGTCTAGCATGTTCTTAAAAACATCTCAGGATAGAGATTCCAGACCTCACTGGGTGGCCTGTTCCATTGCTTAACTAGCATGATAGTGATAAAGTACTTCCTAATATCCAACTTATATTTCCATTTATATAGCACATGTCTTAGTTAAGCACCTTAGTATCATGCTAAAAATAATAGGTAAATGTAATTAATTAAAGCAATATTTCCTAGAGGGGGACAGTGGTTATTTGGGATCAGGAGTCAAAAGCAGGTGTACATGATGCTAACCATATCACTCTCTTGCAATACTGTTGGCTAGAACAGGCATGTCAACCACATCAGCCTGCTTGACGCGTGTAGATCTTTGACAGAACCCACCTCTTATATTTCTAATAAACTTTTGTAGCTGTAGGTAAATACAGGGTTAAAATTTATATGTATATTCTTCACTAAATTAACAACTGTTCCTGCTGAATTACCCATTACTGTCTTCAGTCTGTGGTCATGTTTTGCCTTATATTTATGGCTTTTTTCCCCCATTTTTTCCCCTCTTGTTTCATTTTGCCAAATAAAGCATCCCTAAAGATAGAGTTTATCCTTTTCCTGTTCCAGTGTTCTGACAATTAGAGAGATAACTAAGCAGAAAGTGAAATACAAACTCATTTTTTCCTGCTTAGGGTAAAAATTATTTAAGCTAATGTGTACAATGGGTAAATAAAGCTCAACATATGTTTTGAAAGATACTACTTAACAGATAACATAGTACTTATAAGGGCAGAATTATTCATATTTTTGAAACTGGCATAACCACCAGGATGAAACTTGAATCTGATTATTCAAATTTTTCTCTTGATTGCTTTCTTTTCATTTTAAAACAGAACAAGGAAAATCTCAATTAAGGCACGGCTTGTGTTGTTTTAACTACAGGATAAAAATAATGCACTTTTACATTTTTAATTCCAGAGAAGCTAAAAAAAGCTTTGAAACAGTGTTCCTGAAAACAGTTTTTCCTATGACTAATCACTGATAACATTAGGGAGGACTGCTGAGAGACCTGATCTAAAGGCCAGTAAAGTCTTCCATATAATTAATATGTGAAGCACATTTGCTGTACTTTGGTATCTATGGAAAATATTTTTATGGAAATTATGCAAAGTAGTATGAAGATTTCACCCTAAAGCCCTGATTTCTTGGTAAGCTTAAGGACTGAGGTCCACTGCTTGCATGGATAAAGCTAAACATATGCATAAGTGGTCATTCATATGTCATATGGAATGAAGAATTCTAATAAATTGTAAGTACTCTCACATGTTGGTTATTGAGTGGGGGTTGTTTGTTTTTTACAGATTTCCAAATATTGGATATGCTCAGCCCATACATACACATTAATAAACCCTATTACTTTGAATATTTTAATTAAGGCTGTCATTCTTTTGTTTTCAGACAGTTCACATATGGCATTCTGGATTACTTGCCACTCCGATTGCTTGTTGAAACATTTGGTCAAATCCAACAAAATCCAGGATGATGATAACATGGTTTCTTTTGAGATATACTTCTAGTCCACACAAAGCCAAATACAGGCTTGCCAGCAACCATTATCAAAGCTTTATAGGCCCTTAGTCATTACTGTTGTTTTGTTGAACAATGGAAGCACAAGAATAATGGCAAGAGACCAATTTGTCTGAACAAGATCTTCTAAAATGTCTCAAATGGTTCTTAAGTTATTGTCCAGTACATCCAGTTTTAACTCATGCTTTCTTGGAGTAATTCAAGTCTGGAAGCATGGTTTTGAGTGAGTCAGTCTCAGAACACTGTAAAAATATTATCTAATTCTCCAAACATCTGTATCATGTAGTCTAGAAACATTTCACACCCTTTTATAGAAAAAGAGACAGTGCCTTCTAGAGGTTAGATGAATTTCTTGAAAAAACACAGAGATGGGCAGAGACAGGATTAGGACAAAAATTGCCATATTACAAGTGCCATGCAATGCCTAATCAAACAGACCATACTGTCTATCATAGATTAAGTTAAATTAGTCCATTCTGGGTCACAGAGTAGGAACCAGTGCAAGACAGATGTTCTTAATTAACTGCACATCTAAAAGCTTCAAAGGAGGCAGGAAACTTCTTTTCTTAACTAAAGAAAATGCATAGAAGTCAAATATGTTTCAAAACTATATTTCAAAGAGGTTTAAAAATATGATTCCCAACATTCATGCTGAATAGTGTTCCTGAGCAAAAAGCAGTAAGTTGTAACAACAATTATCTATAGAATAATAGCTGAAACGTATGTTTCTGCAGGTGTGCAGCGTCAAGTTTGGCCTTATATATATAGTCTGATGTGCAAGTATGAAATCTTCCAGATTTACACTTAGGCTAGGGAGAGATTTTACATAGTTCAGTGCACATAAACCACTTCCAAAATGACCAGATGACCATTCAGTGTACATAAACCACTTCCAAAATAACTGAAACCTGTTTAAGATAAACCTGGATGGTTGTAGTATCAGACTTAACTGATTTACGTTTAAATAGGTTTATTTAACTTCTGCCCAAGATTCCTTCCAGATTCAAGTTAACTCACAGTACCCAAGCATCCCAGGATACTTTGAACCTCCCCTGCAAACCCTGCTCACAAGGTAAGCAGCTAGCCTTGGCCCAAGCTGTCTTCTCCAGCTGAGTAGAGATGCATGTTCCAGTTTCCCTCAGCTTCCAGCCTGGGCCACTGCAGGCATGTGATTGCATTTCCAGAATCAAATGCAAATGTCTGTTCACTTGCTTATTGGTTCAATCTATGCAGCTTAGACTAACCTGTGAAGGTTGAATTGATTCCATCTCAGGCTTTTTGACTGTGTGTACTAAGCCGTGGGGTGCATATAAGCATTCACTTCACCTGGTCTAAGTTTAGGCAGCTTCATTTAAACTACCTAAACCTAGACTGGGAGTGGCAAAAAGTGGTGCAGACAGGCCAGGGTAAGTAAGGGTGGGGGGATGAGTTGGCTGCATTAGGGGACTTGTGGGTCCATAGAGAGACTAGTAGGTCTACAGGGGGCAGGTGCACAGTCTGAGGCAGGAGGGTGGGGCTGGGAGAGCTAAAACTAGCATGGTACAGGTCAGGAGATAGAAAAAGGACAGTTCCAGGGCTGGGGTGAGTGGCTAGGCTTCCCCAGCCCTGGGGTTCTCCTATGAATACATGCAAGGATTTGCTACATCAGGTTAACCCTTTTTTTGATCCAAGTTAGTTTGCCACAACACTGGCTAGGTCAGACTATATTCAAGGCTTGCACATACCCTCATAAACCTGACCCATCAGCTAGAATAGTATTGCTGGTCCCCGTTCCCCCCACCCCCTTCCCGTTCAATGGGAAAGATTATACCATTTTTCTGTGAGCCCCAACTGATGAGTAAAATGAAACTAAACAGTCCATGGGAGTGTCTCAGGCCCAGTACTAGGGATACTGGGCCTGAGACCTGGAGTCAGAGGAGGAAGATGGGACTATGCAAGTACTATAATATCCTATCCCTGAGAAACTGTGCATGGATACAGAGGATACTTCTAAAACAGCTAAACAAGGGCAGGATGCAACATGGCATTGAGACTCTGGCACCAACAAATCATAGCAAGGAACAAATTTCTGAACTACAACTATATTTCCCACCTAGAAAAGTGAATCATACTGCCACTTTTAGCTTTTGAGTTGTATGCATGTTAGAATGGTAGGTTATCAACACAGCTTCACAGGCAGATGTTACCTTCAAAGATAGGCATCAGACATGAGTGGCTTTATGGATATATGGAGATTAATAACTTAGCTATAGTGGGGAAAGAACTAGATTTAGGTCTACACATGTTAATGCAGACAGTTTACCATTCTTTAAGCTAACCCTGAAGGTAGAAAGGACAATACTGTTTTATGTAGAAGTATTAAGTAACTCACAAGTGAGTTGTGACTAAAGTTAGTCCAACAAGTGAGTTCAGTACATTATATCAAGGGGGCTTTGAATTGATGCAGGTTATCATTCTCACCTCAGTGGATTGGATGTTGTCAAGTTATATTATACTTTTACTAGTAAGAAAATACATTTTAGGTAGATATGAGCATAAAACACACACCCAGAGTGACTCATATCATATGCATACTAAGATAATCACATACTTTAAAAATGTCTAAAAAGTACTTTGACAATGTATTGAACCACTCAAATATTGAAAACATATTAGAGTAGAAAACAAACCGAAACAAAACTAGAATAATGCATTCATTGAGCAGTATTTGAGTGAATCTATTCTTCACATCTTTTCCTTTGTTTTCTGACTAAAGTGCACTAAATCTGAATCATACGGATAGTGCAGTCAGAACTGGGCTCCCCATATATATAAAGTAAAAGAAAATATCTTACAAACTGTCCCAGGGACACCGGGGCTAGGGGAAAACCTTGGCCCAAAACCAGGGGAGGCTCCTACTTACCCTTCGCAGGAGGCAAGGACAGGAGAGGCGCGCACGCCAAGAAACTGCCCTTGCAGTTCATCAGCTGCACTTACATTCAGCTGGGGCCAGGTGACGTCAGGGAGAGGCACCACCCAGCAGGAATAAAGTGTGGCCCTGAGGTGCCACAAGGAGATGCCAGAGCCGGAAGGAAGCCCGAGGCTGGAAGCAGGCTCCCGCGGGGCGTCTCGGCCGTGAACAAGGTAAGCGGCGGCAGCGCCAGGAGCGGCGCGGGCAAGGAGAGCTGCAGGCACGGGGATCCCAGCCGTGGAGCCAGCACCGGAGCCGGTAAGAAAGCGGGCACAGGAACCGCTGGTGAGAGAGCCAGAGGAGGAGCCGGCAGGGACACTGGCAAGAGAGCCAGAGGAGGAGCCAGCAGGGACACCGGCAAAGGAGCTGGAAGAAGAGCCGGCAGGGACGCTGGCGAGGAAGCCCGCAGGGGCAGTGAGGCCTCGGGACGTGTAGTCTTCAGGCCGTTGATAAGAGGCTGAAGGACCCACGATCCAAGGTGGCGGTGGCCGGGATGTAGGGGAAGCTGGAGCCCTGTGAGTGCCCGCCAAAGGCGTGCTGGCACTGGAGGCCATGGAGAGTAGGACCCCTCCACTGAGGTCCCTGTAAGGACCACGGCTAGGGGGTTCTGGGGAGCTACCACCATCCCCTGGGGCACCCTCAGGGGACCCTCCCACGGGAGTGGGGAAGACCTGGTCGGCTGTTCATGCAAAGGCAGCCCGGGAAGACCTTTTCGAGCAGAGGCGGGCACACAAACAAATTTGGTTTAATAAATACAGACATTACAAATACAAAGTTCACTGCTCTGGTGTTTCCGCACCTAAGCAGAACTCTGCTGAGTTAGCATTGATATTCTTGTATACCTTGGGTGTAAAATATGATTCTCCATGAACAGTAATGCCATTAACCTGTAGCTTTGGGCAATACATAGGATTGGTGATTTTTGAGGCTTCAAAACTGCATTATAAACCTAATATCCGGTTAGTGGACTATATTAAGTCTTTGTTTACCCCTGTGCAATTGGGTATATAAAGCAGAACCTGTTCCAATGTATTTTGTGGAACACACAGGACTAGTCTAAAAAGGACCCATGTCCCCGAACCACCAAAATATACTGTCTAAATATAACATCAACTAAAATCACTACTGTAAATTTAAATGAAATGGTATATTAAATTTAATTACGGGTTTTTCTCTTGTTTTTTCTGAATCATTTACTATTGTGAAGTCCTTATCTTGACCCGTAGAATTAAGAATTAAGCTACTATTTTAAATGTCCAAAGCTCTCTCTCAAATGAAGCATGTCATATTAATAAAAATAAAGTATCATTTTCATCCTTGATGAAGCTACTATTTGTATTACTCAAAAACCGTAAACCATGCACAGTCCTTTCACTGTAGAAACTTCAAGCTGCCTGAAGCATTGTTTTTCTTTTACTATCAAGTGAAGATATTGTTTGTAATCATAACCATTTATATTTCTTTTTTATTTTTCTACTTTGTATTAATAACTTGTTTTATGATCCATAAAGGACATCTGCTAATACCAAATGATTCTTAGGACTTCATCTGAGAAAATCCACATGTCAAAAATGTTACTTACTAGCCAGCTCAGTGCCTAATTCTTTTTACTTTAGTCACAGGGGACATGCAGAACTAAACAATATGTCTGACAGAAGTGGTTTCTCTCCAGGAATTAAGTTTATAGACCATGCCATGCATGACCATGACATTGATAAAAAGTAGCTCTTTGTACTGATGAGCCCTATACACAGTACTGTATTGGAAAAGTGTAATGATCACTTCACCTTATGCAGCTATCAAACATTATACATGTGATTTTTATTATAGCCAATAAAACTTATTTCCAACCCATTGCAGATGGGCTCTATTTAATGGTCAGTTCCTAATGTTATAATCTTTGCAGCTACTGTTTAAAATGTAACGATAATTCTATTGCAGAGAAGAATATGGTATTGCCAAATGAGGATCAGATTATCCAGGTCAATTTAAATGTTATTACTGGGTCGATTAAATTGGCCTAAGGCACCATTGCTTTAAAATAAATCTCCATATTGTTTTATTATACTGTGAATGTATATCAATTTTAATAAAGACTAAAATAGAAGCTCCATGTAAACCATATGTGGAGGATTAATCATAGGTTTATGGAGCTGACACAGACTTCAGTATGGTAAAAATAGCAAAGGAACACTGTAAACATGAAACACAAGAGGATTTACACATTATGTAACTTAATCAACTACTGAGTTAGTTTTTCATCATAATGTAAAAAGTAAGGATAGGAAACAGGAAAGTTTTTATTAATTTTTTTAAATGTATTGCCTTCAAAGAAAATACTGTACATTGTAAAGAAAAAAATATTTTTCATAGAAAGCTGTTTTTGTTCTACATTTCATTGTTTCTTTTAATTTCTGCTGCTTATCAGAATCCAAAACATTTTAAGTTATACAAGTAAGAACTGGTGTTAAAGTTAAAGGAGCAAGGGACATAGATCTCTACAGGAAAAGCAAAAGCAAACAAAGACAATTGAAGTAACGTTTATGTTTAACATGAGGAATGGGCAATTATTTTGGGTGGAGGGCTACTTAATGTCTGTTGGTGAGTTGTCAAGGTCCACAATGGTAACCCTACCCCTTGACAAGTGCCCTGCCCCTGGTCACCATCTTGGGACCAGAAGTTCCACCCACTAACCCCTGACCTTTGCCACCAAAAGTCTCTCTCCTTGCCCCAGAAGTAGTCCTTTTGGGAGGGGAGTTTGCCATCTTGGAACCAGAAAAAAAAATCATATTAAATAAAATATCTACTATAACATATTTCATTTCAAAAATATTTTTGTCCTGATTTCTGTCTGTGTAATGTATATAGAGGGGATAGCTCAAAATAAAGTCTTACTCTTGTATATTATATAAGGATCTGTATGGGGGATTGCCAGATGTGGGTGGGTGTGGGGAGAGTGTGGGGGCTGTGTGTATGGGTGGGTTTGGGGTTTGTGGGAGGGTATGAGGGTGGGTGAGGTTTGTATGGGGGTATAGGGAGTGTGGGGGGGGGTGTAGGAGAATATGGATGTGTGGGGGTTTGGTTGTGTGCGGGGAATTTTTGTGAGGTGTTGGTTTGATGGGGTGTACATGTGGGCTCCCTGCCACAGGGGGAGAGTCACATGCCCCACATGCCCCACCATGGCACACAGCCCCCGCCAGCAGCAGCAGCATGTAGCAGGCCCTCAAGGTACTCATGGTCCACAGCAGAGGAACCCCCCCACAGTGGCATGTGGCTCTGGCTGAGTCCCAGGAGCTGCACATGGTGGCATGTAGCTAGCTCAGCCAGGCCTGATGGCATATGGCTCCTGCTGTAGTGCCAGGAGACCCATGTGATGGCACAGAATTGGCCCAGCATATTGATGTGCAGCTCCAACCTGCAGTGCAGGGTTCCACACATGCTAGCACAGAGCCAGCCCAGCCCAGGCTGAAGGTGCACTGCTTTCAGCTGTAGTGCCAGGAATCCCACATTCTGGCATGGAGCCCATTCAGACTGGCCCAATGATGCATGGCCCCTAGATGAAGTGCCAGAAGGCGCATATGGCAGCACTGAGGCAGCCCGATTCAATTGCGCATGACTCCCTGTTGCTCCCAGCTGGAGTTCTGCGAACCTGCAAGAAGCTGTGCACTATTGAGCGAGGCCAGCTCCGTGCCTCCATGAGGAGCTCCCAGCTAGAGTGCTGCTTCCTGCCAGCTTTTAGAGGGGCAGCTTCATTCTGATAACAGTTGTCTTTTGGAGTGGCACATGGACCAGATAGAATGTCCTGGTGAGCCAAACCCAGCCCAGGGGCTGTATTTTTTGCACAACCCTGTTTTACCTTAAATTGGAAATCCCATATCCTACATAGTTTGTGGAGAGAACATCCAGAAGTTCAATAACAAGTTGTCAGTGGGTCATGTGCTTTCTCGCCCTATAGTTTATTGAAATGATTTCTCCTTCTAAACCATCCCTAGGAAATTAACTTCAAATTTGTTATTGCTAGAGAAAGAAAGAAAAATAAAAATTGGAGTGTGGATTATATTTATGAGCAATTTATTTTTACATTAGTATATACATGGCATTTTTAGAAAAGTAATACCTTTTATATTAGCCAGTCAGAGCTCTTGAATCATTTTTCTTTATTCTGTTTAGTTTATAATGTGTTAATCATCTTCTTATTCAGCAGCACTGTTAATATGTCACATTGCACATATGCTCCCTAATCAAAGGAAAATGTATCAGTTTAGGTTTTGTTTTACCTGCTACCTACAGAACATGGAACATATAATTAACTAATCCTTTAAATTACACATGGATGGTTTAAATTTATAGCTGGTGATTTATTCCATTTTTCTGGAACTGGTAAACCTTCTATCATCCCCAAACCAATTCTGAAAACTTTAAATCAAATGTTAGTTTGTCATCAAGTAAAGATATGAATTGACAAATAAAATATTGTTATCTGCATGTAGTCATCAATAGTGCTCTAGTAAATTAGGTCACAAGAAAAAGAAGGAACTTAAATAGAGCTGTACTTCAAACCATATAGTATTAGATCACAGTCATTAAAATAACTCTTGTTTTTACCTACAGGGAAAAGGCTTAAAAATATCTATCCAAATGGTTCTATTGCACCTTGGCAAGGGTGATTTCATTCAGTTTAGGCCAGTTCAATGGGACCTATTCAATGGCAAATTGCACTTCAATAAATTTGAGTGAGGATTTTTTTTATTAGTTAGGCTTTGATAATACATACTTAGAAATATACAAGTCTCCTGTGTACCCAATGGAAGCATAAGTCATCATGTTATTCATTGTAATATTCATGATTTATCCTATAATGTCTTTCACATGCTTTCTGTTTATGTAGAGCTTAAAATTATTGGACTTAATTCATAATTCAAATTATGTTGTCTTCATTTCTTACCAGTGTAATTTGAATACGCTGTTTGGGTCAAATACACAAGTGCTGACTGAAATCCTTACATACATTTGCTCTAGGCTAGGGGTGGGCAAAATACAGCCTACGGGCTGGATATGGCCTGCAAGGCCATTCTATCTGACCCGTGGGGCCCCTAAAAAAAATGTAGAAAATGAAAGTTTCTCTACCCTTGGTTTCTGTCAAAAATGACAGGAACAAAGGGCAGTAGGACTCCGAGGAAGCCCAGTGAGCTCCCACAACAGTAGGGCCTGCCTGGCCCCATCCCCTAGCTAAAAGCCCCAGCCACAGTTTATGGCCTGGGAGCACATGGCTGCCCCAGTGAAAGAAGCTCAGTTAAGTGGGGGCAGAGGGGACCCTGGGCAAGGAAAGAGCATGGGGGGGGAAGTAGCCCCTCCCTGCCCACACCTAGTGCCCCGTGCTGCAGCTGCTTGCAGCCCACACGGGGCTGCCTGTGCCTGCTCTGGACAGCCCCATAGGGGCTGCAAATGCCTGCAATGCAGGGCACCAGGTGTGGGAGAGGCCACTTCCCGCCCACGCTCAGCTTTTCCCTGGGCTCCTTTCCTGCACAGAGATAAGCAGCCCTCCCACACCTTCCTTGTGTCTGGCGCACTGCACTGCAGGTGCTCACAGCCACTCGGGGCTGTCTGGAGCAGGCATAAGCAGCCCTAGGCAGGCCTGTGAGCAGCTGCAGGATGGAGTGCCAGGCATGGGATGGAAAAGGGCTGCTTTCTCCTCCCACACACTCTGCACCACCTTGTAACCTGGCCTCACCACCAGGCTGGAGCATGGGGCCCACACCAGCGTGCTGGGGCCAGTGCCGGTGGGGCCTAGAGCAGGGTGGCAAGAGCGGGGTCCCAGCTGGCATGGGCTCTATGGAGCTGGGCCAGCTCCACCCTTTCCTGCTGGTGCAGCCCAGCCCAGCTCCACAGACCCTTGCCAGCCTGTGCCCCGCTCTGCTGGCCCTGGGAAATTGGTCCCAAGACATTGGAATATTAGTCCCAAGATGGTGACCAGGGGGTGGGGCACCTGTCACAGGGCAGGGCTATGCATGCAGCCCTTGACAGCCTGCCAAAACTGGGTAAGCAGACCTCCACCCAAAATAATTGCCCACCCCTGCTCTAGGCTATTGTATTTGTTAACTAAGTTCCTCTGGAGTAGAAGACCACATACAGATATTCAGTTTCTTCTGTGAGAGTTGCTGTTCTGCCAGTAGAAATCATATGTACACAGATGTTCAGGATTTTGCTACCAGATCAAAAATGGCCACTCTGGGTGAAAAATAATCCAGAAGCAACCAGGGTTAAATCAATCCCAGAAGTTCCTCCTGGGAGTGCAAATATCGTTACATATTCTTGTCTGAAAGTAGCGACAGCAGTCCTCCATCATCCAAATATTTATTCTCTGATTCACCCCCAACCAGGAAGAAGCATCCCACTCCTCACTGGTCCAGCAAAGAAGGGAGCAGAATACACCTCCCTCACAATCCCCACATTGTGCTTCAGGGGAAGACAGGCTGACCCTAAGCAGTGTGAATCAACCCATTGGGGCTGCCCTGTGCACTGCTGCCATTTTTCTCCAGGCAGCCTGAAGGAGCCTCCAGAGCACTCTGAGATGGGTGCACAGGGCCCCCTGGCTGCAGTGTCAGCATTGCAGATTTCTTGCTCTTCGGTGGCTTGTTGTTTGAATGCCTGTTCTGACATCTCCAAATAAGTTTTTCTACCAGGAAAACAAACCCAGGATAGTTCTCCCAGATCAACTGAATGTGTTTGAAGCCTAATTCTTCTTCCTCCTTCATCCTTATTTATTATGGACACCTCCTTTGAAGCACAAACCTACCAGAATTTGATGACTGTACCAAATAAATCTCATAGAGGAAAGTCAAAGCTATTCACATACAGGTGACAAGATTATCCCTCCAGATAGTAAGGGACAGCAACTTTTGTTTATTCATTAAGTGCCATGAACAATCTAATAAATAAACTATAAGGCAAATGCTTTTTTGGTTGTAAAACATTAGGAAACACCATATTTCCAGGAAGCTGTGCAGTGGCACTCTGAAATAAAATGTGGCATTGAAATTAAAAACTATCATAATACCTAGGCAAAGTAGTATCAAAATAGGCACTTTTGAAAATTTATGCTGGCTATTGTCTGTACTCAGTGATTAAAAGTGCCTTGGCACAGTGAAATTTCTAGGCACAACGCAATCCTTCAGTGCAAAAAAATCCCTCGGTATGGTGGGAAAAACCTTGGTGCAGTGAACAGTCCCCACCAAACTTAGCAGTTGCATTGTTTGAATGCATGCTACCGATTGGCTTGTCGTAAATTATTCCTACCTGGCGACTAGCAATTGGCTCACTAGCCGTATGAAAGCTAAGGCAGTTTCCGCCCACGTCGGAGAACTCCGCATGTACTTCGGAAGAGAGTTCCACGTGCATCTTGGAGCAAACTTGGAGGCCTGATCACCCACCACCGACTCCCCGTTGCCAACTTTCCCGACGTACCCTGTACCCTGCATGCTCGGAAAACATCGGTGTGTTGTTTAGAGCTCTAACCCGGTTGCAACTTTATGGAACATGCTTACACTGTATACATCGACGCGAGTCCATGTACTACAGCTCTGTAAGTACAGTTATAGTTATTTCAAGTCAACCAATACGCATTTGTGCCTAATTCTACTCTATCGGTCGAAATACCAACAGCCCCACCGGGTATACTCAGCCCCCACAGCTATCAATTTCTTTCAGAATTTTTAAACCTTTAAATTAGTGTTGCCTTGCTTTTGGGTCTAGAACCCTGGCATTCGGCAAAATTTAACTGCAGCACTACTGCCATCTGATTTTTTTTTCCTCTGTTGACTGTGCCTGATGATTATGAAATAGTCAGGGGTTTCATCTTTGGATTGATTATTCCATTCATATAGTCTTTCTACACCAGTGAGTTAAGTATTATTAAATATTTAACAATAATTAATGGCTCTCTCTAAACTTTCCTTCAATAGAAGGCACATGATAATTAGATTTCTGCTCACACTGAAGCAGATACATAGGGCGTTTTTAAGAAAACTGGAAGATCTTACATAACATTTTGAATTTCAAGTAAAAAAAATATTTCCCCAAAGTAAAATATTCCAAATGTATGATCTAAGTCTTAATTTGCTTTCAAGAATATTGGTTTTCTTTGCATAAACTATAAATAAGTCATAAAGTATACACTGTGTAACTGAGATCATTATTATTTTGTCATGTTGAGAGATTATCAATGCAGACTTCTCAGATGTGTCACTGAAGACTTCCTAATCTGACTGAAAAACAATTTATTTAATATTAAATTTTAAAAGTTTTTCTTTCTGGATGTAAATAAGAGAAATGCATCTTCCTCTTAATATTTTTGCCCTCTAGTCAGAGACTTACTCATTTCTTTAATACCAAACCAAAAAAATAAACAAAAAGGCATTAGGATCATTATGTGCACTGTAAAGAGTCAACAAATCACTAGTGGAACTGACTCTTTATAGCTACTCAAAAATCAATGGCAAGTGTTAACTCGAACATTTGGTAGTGGTACACATTGGCTCTAGGATGTTGTTCACATAAAATAATATTGCCCTTTCATTGATCAATCACTTCTAAATAAATTTTATAAATCAATAGTTATAGCAGAACAGGGAATCATCTAATACAGCAGTGTTCCAGAGACTGACATACCATCATCTTG
>JAGPOW010000229.1:4575488-4589439 GCA_030014935.1 Caiman crocodilus
TCAAAACATGTTTCTTCTCTTGAAGACAATGGGACTCATGGGTAGTTGCCACTTTAGAAATGCAGACAGCTTATTTGGGTGACAAAATATAGATATAGTAGCTCCACTTTAATTAAACAAGGTTTATTTGTGCCTAAACTGGGACCTACCTGTTTTTAGAATTAGTACACCAAATAACCAGTAAGCAAACATATGCTTTTTTAGCTTTTCTTGTCTGCAGCTGGTTAATGGTTATTTTAAATATTTTCAACAAAACCAAGACATTCTAATCCAAGGGCTAAATGGGCCTTAGGTTGATTAAGAATCTAGTATAGGCTTAGTTTTGCTCATAGAAGAATTTCACCCACAGTACAAGATGCTGGCTTCAGCACTTGTATAAATCTATTGGCTTCAGCAAGTCAGTCTTTTGCCCACATCTCGCATTATTAATATATTAATAACTATAATTTAAGCCATGATCCCATCTCGCCTCCTGAACATCTAAACCTATACCACTGATTGCCCAAAGAGTAATCTGATTCTCCCCTCAGAAAAGCAATTCTATTCTGTCCACATACATACCTAACTCTTTAATTCTTTTAATGGGCAGCCTAGTGCTAAAAGTCAATACTACAGGATTCATCAAGGAAATAGGAGACCTGGGTTTTATGCCCCACTCATCATGAGGTTTGAACACACATCTCCCACTTCCCAGGAAAGTATGCTAACCAGGAGACCCTAACACCAGGGTTGAGCATATCCTATCTACTTTCCATTGAAGTCAGGCCCTCGGAAGCAATAGGCATAATGCAGGTTCCTCTACCTTAGAGAAGTGCCAGCCCCTGGCTTCTTTACTTTTCATTCCATCCAGGAAGAGCACACACCAACTGCTGAAACTTCCTCAGCCTGACGAAGGGTTTTTGAACTCGAAAGCTTGCTCAAAAACTATTCTCCAACTATTTTGGTTGGTCTAATAAAATATATCAAATTCACCCAAGGGACCTTGTCTGCCTTTACTCAATAGGCTGCACAGTCAGGCTACCTTATTCTGCCTGCTGTACTTCTCACCCCACGGCTCTTCAGCTCCCTTCCACACAGTAACCT
Organism: Caiman crocodilus; assembly: GCA_030014935.1. Lineage (NCBI taxonomy): Eukaryota > Metazoa > Chordata > Crocodylia > Alligatoridae > Caiman > Caiman crocodilus. Next base: position 4,576,572 of record JAGPOW010000229.1, read on the forward strand.
AGGCATAACTGAAAGAGTGAAATAGCTCCTTACCCATGTCCTGGTAGACAAGGTATTTTCCTAGGAAGATGGAGATGTGGGTTGGAAACTTTTCAGGCTACAGGGGGATTTATAATCCAGGTCTTCCACTGCCTGGGCAAATGCCATAAGCAGCAGATTATTGGCCAAAGATGGGTGATACCCTGATGTATTTTGTGTAACTTAGGGACTTAAGGTCAAGTTGAAGATACGGTATTAAAGCAGATGTGTTACCAGTCTTTAAGGGTTTGAAGCAGGTTGGAATAAGATGGGTTGAGAGGCTTAGATGCCTGAAAGCTGCCCAATGCATAGAACAGGATCTGCCCCTTTATGTATAATTAGTGCATAGACTATTACATCCATCAAAATTGTTTTTTCTTATAGCTACTAAAGAGCCAGATTGTGATAAAGCAGCAATAAACTGAAGTAGAATGGTACAGAGTGGTGATATTAGATTTAAAAAATCAGCTTCTTTCTGGAAGCATTAAAGTGATTTGATCTGAACATTTTCATTTCAATTGAATTTTCACAACAAAATGAACAATAAATATTCCCAAAGTACCTCTTCCCTCCCCTGCCACAGGTTGACTTATAAAACAACCCCCATCCATGCTAAATAGTAGAAAAGCCTCTAATCCACAAACACGAAACAGAACATAACCATTAAATGATTAATAGAAAACCTGCTAATACATTCCTTCCAGCACCATAAATCAACAGACTCCCACAACAAACTGACAGAATCCTACATATGTAAAAAAAACACCTCCTCCAGTATAACAAATGCCTTCCTGTGAACCATGTGGATGAAACTAAACAACCATTGTGCTCCAGAATGAACTCTTACAGAAAAAATAATAAATGGAGACAAACACCCAGTCACCAGTAAGAGAAAACTTTTAACAGAACAAGCACTCTACTACTAACATCACAGGCTTTGTCCTCAAAGGAAACTTGAACAATGCCATCAGAAGATGGAGCTGAGAAGAAAAATCCATAACTTTATTCAACACCAAAAAACATGGATTCAACACAGAAATAGTTTAATGGTTCATTATAACTTTCTAGCTCCCTCTGCTAACTCTCTGTACTCCAGATATGATAATCCCTCTCTATCTTTTCCTTTATATTATTAGGTTCATCTACAGCCACTATACTACTTGGTCTCTAACTACTTTGGATAATGTTTCTCTGCTCCACAGGTTACTGCCTAGTTTCTATTTTAAAAGGTCACTTAACTGATGAGAAAAAAAATGTTATAAACAAGGTTCAGCTTAGACTATATTCATTCCCTGGCCTGCAGAAAGGTGTTTTGTGTCCAGAAGTCACCTAATTTCTCCCCCAAACATAAAACTGTCCAATAAGAGACATAACCATAGACATCTTGTTTCTTGGATTTTAAATAGAAATTTTCCATAGAAAATCTGAAGCTTCTACTCAGAATGATCATTTCCAGTGAAAGTTTTCAGTTTGAATGACTATGTATTTTTGTCAATGGGTAAAATTTTCTTATGTAAAAATTAAATCAGCTGTACTGTATGAGGTTATCCACTGATACAATCAAAAACAGTTTATCATAGCCCATACTTCCAAAGCAACACAAAACTTGATTTTTAAAAAAAATAAATATGAAAAGTTGAGGGGACAACTTATAATATTAAGTCAGATCCGATACAGTCAATACAGTAACTCAGTCTTATTATTTTAATCTTTGTGCTAGATTTTTCAGTTGTCAGCTAGGAAAGGGGTTGATTTCATTGTGTCCATCTGGCAATTTGCTTGTCATTTTAATGGACATTATTCCAGATCTTACCAACCCTGAAGCCATGTTGAAATTTGTCTGCTTCAATGGCATACCTAACAAGAACAATTTAAAACATAGTTTAATGAACTACCTAGTTGGATCTTCAGGGTTAATATAATATTTACTTAAATCACAATGATTCAAAAACATTTGTTCAGTCTCCCAGTTACTGTTATTTTTTTGTTTGGGATTGGTTTTGCAATTGTTATCTTTCCAAAATATCTGTTTTCTAGTAACAGACATATAAATTAGGATGTAGGCCTAGGACTAGCCCCTACCCAAAATACACAAATTGAGGGTATTCATAGAGTGCGTATTCCCATATGGAAGAGCAGCTCAATTCTATCTCAGGGACTATCTAACATCATTCTCTCTTCCTATGAAGCTAGAAAATAGCAAGTAGTTGGACCAGCATGATGCCCACCATTCCATGGCCAGACAGTCCATTTCAGTCCAAAAAATAACTTAGGGTACTGATAGACATGCAGGCCACTGCTCTAACTCATGGCGCTTTACATGAAGCACCATGAGTTACAGCACCTCCCCACACTGAACAGACATTTTGGGTGGGAGTGGGGAGAAATGGAACCTGCTTAGAGAGCCTGAGAAGCCTGCCTGCAGCCTAGGAGCCACCCCTCTCCCCCAGCCCTGCCCACTTCCCCCCTCCCAGCTCTGGAAGGGAAAGGGGAGGGGAGAAGGGAAGCACGCTGTTGGCTGGGGTTTGTCTGGTCTGAGCTAGACAGGTAGGGGGACACATTTTGAGGGGGCTCTGATCCATCTGCCACCCCCCACTCCAGCTCAGGCGGGGCAAACCCCAGCTGGCAGCTCACTCCCCCTGCCCCCTACCCCATACCCCCACCCTTCCTGCTGACAGCCCTGGGGGCAGGACAGGGCTGAGCTGATGCATGATCACACAACAAGTTAACTCTAGGGAACACAAGCTTCTTAAGATGTTCTAAAGTGGAGTACCTTATTTGATGACAGTTAATTAATCAGCCATTTCAAAAGCTCTCTGCAGCTGTGCACGTGTCATGGCACAGCTGTAGAGTGCTTTCAGGGGGCTTATCACATGAAAAACGTGACTTCTGTCTGTGCCCCTAGTTCCAGAGTAGGGAGATACGGGGACTGCCACAGTGAGATGATAATTTTTTTCCTAAAATTTAAAATATAAAAAGATTTTATTGCAATTTTTAAAAAATAATGCTTACTGCATCCAAAGTTAGAATTAGCGTTTATGCAACCTCATTCACCATTACAATTACAATTCATTAGTGTAATTACAATAGATTAAACAAAAACAAATTCCCAGATGTAAAAATAGTGGCAAGGATTTTTGTGCATGGTATCCTTCATTGGACCATCTGTATGGTTGAGATAGACCTAGCTGGCCTAAGTCAGCAGTTTAGTCAAAATACTGTCTAAATCTATCCTAACCATGCAGCTGGTCCAATGAAAGATATCATCTGCTGAAATCCTTGCCTCTTATATATTTTCTGGGTTATCAAAACTAAGGCATTCTAAAGTTTCTTTTCTATCTGGGAGAACTTTTACAATCTTTGAATTCTCCTTAACTTGAAGAATAGTGTTTGGACCCAAGTTTTCAAAGAAAGACATTTTTTTGCTACTATTTAGTTGCTGTAACAAAAGACATCGCTCTCTCATCCAAGAGTTTGTTTTTCCAATCTACATGCATACACTCACCGATTTAGAGGAAAGGATACATGGTTTCAAGCAAAAAGACCTACTGCAAAAGAACATAGCAATAGCAAGAGAAATTGCTGTAATGACCAACTTCAATAAAACTGCAACAAGTACAAAACCTACTATCTAAAGAATAGCATGTTTTAATAATATACAGGCTTTCCCAGGAGCCAGTTAATCTCTGCAAGCTATGAATATGACTGAATTCATGCATGACAGTCTGAATATGAAAAAATATCAGATAATTTCTTCCTAAAGTAAAGCAAACATTTAAACCACATGCTGTTACAGGCTCTACAGATGTATATGTGCATGCACACACATGCACACACACACACACACGCACACACAATAAATCATTCAATATTGAGTTTCATAATATTTATATATACAGGATTTTCTGTGGTATATTGACTTCTTTAGTTTTGATTCCATTTTTAATTTTTGATACAAATACTCATTGAGTATTAGGTTTGTTAAATAAAATTAATATATTTAGAAAATTGCAGTCTCTCCCTGTAATTACCTTAGATATAAATGGCACACATTTTGTTGCCTTCATTAACTTTGTAGCCATATGTGGCTCTAAGGATTACTAATTAAGGGAGTTAATGGGCAGTTTATTGCACTTTTACAATCTGTCTTGAGATTTTTTTTTAATCATCCCCACCCTGCTCTAGGACAAAGAAGCAATTTTTTATTTCTCTGCAGCAATGCTCTCTGCCTCGCTAGACTATAGAATCCAACAGTGCTTGAGGTCTCAGAAAAGTCCAACTTTTTCCCCAAAAGGTGTATTTTTACAAAACTTCACCAGATTTTGTAAGATCTTCACAAAAGAAAATATTGGTTTCAAGAAACCAGTATTTCTAATTTAATAACATTGAAATCTGTGAAGAAAACTAGAAGAGAAATTCTCCTGAAGTCACTGACAACTAAGAATGGAAGAGAGTACTTTCTTCATCTGCAGTTACAACATTAAAGCTCTCTGTGTTTGGTAATTATTCAGACTAAAACCTTCTTTCAGAGGGCTTGCAAGCTCATGGCCCTTAGAAAGGGGTATGCATGCATGTATTGCTCTAGAAAGAGACAAGGGACTAAGTAACATACCTCTCTTGCATTCTGACCTTTATCCATCAAGGAAAAAAATCTGTACAAGTTTTCTGGCTTTCAGTGTTCATGTAATTCTCCAAGCTAACTGAGTACAATGCAGATTGGATGAAAGGCCATACAGAACCTGTACAGTGCATTAGAAAAGTGATAGAAACTCAGTGAGCACTCCTTTTAACATGAGAGCTCATGCTGTAATCCACAGGGTAATTCTCACAGAAGTAAAATGGAATACTTTAACATCTCTGTTCTCCCAGAGAACACCAAACTACTATTTTGCCAGTGGGAAGCAATTCCAAAGTCCATAGCTCAATTCCCTTTACTTTATGCCCCAAGTGGCTAAAGTATTTGATATTCATTCATCTGTGTCTTGGACTAAAATTCTAAACTTGAATATCACTTTTATAATTCACACAATGCAACGAAATTGAACTAAATAAAATAATCTTCCTTTTAACTCTGTTGACTAGGCCAACTCCTGATATGTCCTAATGAACTCACGGCTTTTCTAAAAATCTAAAATCACTCTGTTCGAAAGCATATGGAAGACATAAATGCCCAAGAATCTGATACCAAGTTATAAACAATGAAAGGCTTGATCCTTAATCTTTTGGTATCTCATCTCCATCTTGTTGGAGAATGAGCACCGGGTTTCATTTGAAACTAGAATTGTTTCATTTGAAACTTAAAAATGCTGTCTACTTTGTGTTTTACTACTTGTGTTTTATCCAGACTGAAGTACAGCCTGCCCCTCTCCAGCAATGGTAAGGGTTTATTCTTCACTAAAAACTATGACATTGAACCCTGAGATCAGGAAATGTGCTGTTCCAGAACTAAGGGGAGGAACCCCTGTTTGTAAGTCACTGGGCTGAATGAAACCATTGCCATACACTGGTGGTCTCAGCCATTCCCAGGAGAACAAAACGAGAACCAATAAACAGAAAAACTGTCATCTTAATGGCAAACTCAGCAAACAAGCTATGGACTGAATGGGAATAGAAATGATATGCTGCCATATCAGACAACTTCATACTGCCATGCCCATATTTTCAATTATAATAAAGAATAGCATATAGCATCCAATAATGAATACATATTTGCCGAGCAAAATAGATGCAAACAACAATCTACTAGATTATAGTCTTATATGTGTGATCACAAGATGATTAATTCCATATGTTACCAGGGGCAGATCTAAGATTTTGAAAAGGTGGGTACAGATAGTGCAGGGTATCATCATATATACCACAACACACACTTTTCTCCAGTTAAAAAGAAACTAGAAACTTTAATAATAGGCTAGGGGCCTTGGACTATATTATTCAGTTTAAAAGCAAAGCGAAAACAACCATAACTTTACCAAAATGTACATGAATTTGTTATATATTATGAATAAAAACACAAAAGACTGAGCAAAAATAACCAAAAGAAATCTCAAAAGTCCTGTAGTCATTAGAATTAAATGTACATCTCTTTCAGATTCATTAAACAAAATCAAGCCGTCCTGATCATCTTAAAAACAGTGCTTCAATTTAGGGTGAAATATACCCTCATGTCATGTACACCTTTGTTGAAGACTGATCCTTACCTGCCTCTCCAGTGGCAGAGAGGGCAGAGCGAGCTGCTGGTAACCAGAGTGGTCCCTAAGCTGGGGAGGGACTGGTGTATGCATCTGCAGCAGCAGTGCACACCCCCCAGGTGGCACCAGCCCACAGGCACCCAGCTCAGGCAGTCCCAGGGGGCACAGCAGCCATAGAGAGAAGCATTAGGCCCCCACACAGCTCAGGCAGGAAGGCAGGCTCCTGCAGGCAGGAAGATCAGGCTTGCTGCTTTTTTTTTTCCTTCTGTGGAGTCTGCCTTCCTGGGCTGCTGCTAGGCTGTCTGCATGGTCTCCTGCACAGCCCCTGAGCTGCATGGAGCCCAGTGTTTCCCTCCATGGCTGTAGGATAGGAAACTAAAACTCCTCGGGGGTGTTTTACTTTGCAGCACCCCAAAGTCATTTGCTGCATCCCAAAATCATTTAAGGCACATTACACCACTGAAAGTGCTATAGTGGCTGGAATTAACATGCAATATGCCACCGAATGTGCAAACAGCAATGCCATTAAAGCGGTGCAAGAGGCATTTAACCTGCTTTAAACCCACTTTAAAGTGTCATCTACAAATGCCCTCAGGTACCAGAATAGCTAAAGCTGTTGCAGCTTTAGGTTTTTAACAGCTTTGGTACATACAAGGTTAATATTGTTCTGCTTAGGCCTGGAGCAATGTATGAAAATATACAATCAATCAGTGACTTCAGGAAACCCATCTAAGCCCTGCATGTACATTTCTCACTTCACCAACTACTCTGGTGGTAGCCAGTAGATCTAATTTCAGCAAGTTTGTGTTCCTGACAGCAGTCACATCAAATTACAGAATCTTCTAGACTAAGTTGGCACCTTCATCTCAGCCTTTCTATCAAATAATATGCCTGTTGCCTTCATCATGCAATCCTTAATTATCTGAAAATCGGCAGACTGCTGCTTGTGCCAGCAAAGGAAATGAGGAAAGAATAGTGTTCCTTCCAATGCACATGGCTGGACACCCTTCAGATACATCTGATTTGATTGCCAGTAACAATATTCCACTGATGTTCTTTTTTCACATCTATGGCTTACGGCTCTTTTCCTAAAGAATTAGCTTATGCATGCACATATTATAACCTGCATGATTTTTTTCCTTGGTAACAGAGATGCTGTAAATTTTATTTCCGATTTTCAGACAGACTCTGCTTGGTGGATAAGTACTGTGTGTCCCTAGGGCCAAGTGCACAGAGGATTGAAAAAATTAGGAGGATGGGTGACGATTGTTTACCACAGAAGGATCCTATGCATAAATCTCAGGAGAGGTTCGCAGAATATTTTATTCCAATCCAAGACAAAGGTGTTCTAATTTTTCAGAATCAAAAGCAAGCCCCAAAGGGGATCAAGGTCAATGTAACAAACTAGGCAATCCATCAACAACCTAATTACATTCTATTGACCCAGAAGGATTTCTAGGAGCAATACAGCTATCTGTGGATGCTGGAACAGGATCTATCAATCTCTGGCCTCAGGGTCTTGTCATTACTTGACATACCCACAGCTAAAACCACTCCCCAGGAATCTTCAACTCATTTCAGTAACCAGATTATTTAGACGAAATAAAAAAAAAAAAAGATACCTTTTAGAAACAGTTCTGCCCATACATCACACTGACTTTAAGAACTTAAGAAATACCATACTGAGTCAGGTCACAGGTCCATCTAGTCTGTATCACAGAGCGACAGAAGGATGCCAAAAGTAAGAATATTTATGCAGGGCCTGTCAAAACAGATGCGTCTGCTGCCTGCTTTCCCTTACATCTTCATAGGCTAAAACAAGTTCTAGTTTGTAGGTAGCAACACCTTTAACTATAATTTTTAATGCCTACTGATGGACTTGTTGCACTAAATTTAGTTAAGGGGTGGGGGAAAAAGATATGAAATGATCAGTCAGATTATTTTGGTCTGAAATCCTAATTTGTTGAACACACACAATACCAATATATAAGCAAATGCAGTGCTTATCCTTTAAGCAAGCTTTAACAGACAATATAGATATTCTTATATAAGCCTTCTGATGGAAACTGTGAGTTCAGCTGGCCAGGCATTTCTCACTGCATTGGGATTTACCTGAGTTGTCATCTTCTCGGCTTCAAGTTTCTCTGAGTTTGTGATGCCTGGTTGCATTTTATACTGTTTCTTGAGGTGTTAGGCAGCTTTTGTGGTTGTTTGATGGTCAAGGCCCATGTTCCATACGGTTTCTTGACTTAGGGTTGTGATTGCTGCAGTTATGATTTTGTTTCACCATTTGTCCAATCAGCCTTTTCTGATCACATGCTTTCTTTATGTTTTGTTGCACATCCTTTAACAGTTCAGTTTTCAGCATTTGTATTTAGCAACCTTTATATATTTTTTCACTGCTTAGTGCTATGTGCCTTCATCACAAATATCCACCAATTATCTTTCACAATGGTAATTTGTTTTCATGCAGTCTCAGACTGTTTTACTACATCCTCTTTAAATTTCTGCTGACATAGGTTACAAAAAGGTTACCTCACACTGTGACCCACTGCTCTGCTGCATTCACTTAATTGTATCAAGGCACAAAATGGTGATGGTTATGCTAAGCATTTTGCTAAAGCAGCTTTCAGACCTATGGATTTATTCTGAATGAACTTTTCTAATCTTCTGAATCCGCTTAAAGTACCAGTCTCTACAACACCTTGAGGCAATGGTTTCCACAAGTTAATTAAAGCTTCTTGAATAATAACTTTTGGTTTTTTAACATACTTCCTAATAATTTTATCATCTGCCCCATAGTTCTAGCATTTTAAGGGACAGTAACTAATAAAATACCTACCTACTTCATTATTTTATAAACCACCATTTTATCTTTTTCTCTGAGCTGAAAAGTCCTAGCCTACTTAGTCTTTCCTAATATGAAAGTCTCTCCATCCTCCTGACCATCCTTTTTACCCTTCTCTGTACCTCTTCTGTCTCTACTTATCATTTTGGAGGAGGAGAGAAAACCACAACCACACACAGTATTCAAAATGTGGGCGTACCACGTATGTTTACAGTGGGATAATGACATTCTATTTTGTTTTCAATTCCCTTCCTAATAATTTGCCTTTTTAACTGTTACTGAACACTAGGTTGATGTTTTTCACATCACTGCCGATAATAATTTCAACCTCTACCATTGCCTATGTGTATCTCAGGCTGTTTTTTCCACGCCATCACTTTGCACTTACGAACAATGAACTTCATCTGACCTCTGTCATGCATTCACTAAATGTTTTGAGGTCCTGTTGCACCTCTTCATATCTACTTTTGTTTTTTACCACCTTGAATATTTTGGGGCCATCCACAAACTTGGCAACTTCACTATCTACTTCCCTTTGCAAGTCATTGATGAATATGCTGAACAGCACAGACTCTTAAGGGACTCACCAGCTTTCCTCCCTCCCATTTCAAGAAGCGACCATTTATAGCTACTTCAATTAAGCACACTTTCAGGAAATCTGTTGACTTGACAGTTACAATCTGGCCTTGTAAAAATATGTATTAACTAAGCCAGGGTATAAAAATACAGTGGGAAAGTAAAATGGAAAAATACAAAACTAAATGAAACTCAGCAGATACCATTTTTGATATATCCTTGTTATCCTCCATTTTTAATGGGGTGTTGCCCAGTCAGTTTGACATAAGCAGGCTTTTTTGAGGACCTGGCCTCTTACTGGCCTACTAAGGATGTAGCACACTTCTGAATGCTATAACAATGAGTAATCAGTTCTTGTTTTTACTTGAACTTATGAAGAATATGCTTTGTGGAAAAGCACACTGTGTTCCTATTTGCAAGTCTGCATACCTGTGTGGCTGGGATAGCAGGGGATGGTAAAAAGGAAAAATATTGGCGTGGGAAGAAGAATTCCAGTATCAGAACTCCTAGGCTCACTTTGGCTCTTTTGGATGAAGGAAACAGTTAATGCTATTGGCAAGAAATGAATGTTCAAACATAAATAGCATGTTAGGTCAAGTTGCAGATCTATGATGCGCTACCACTGTGAACTTTAAAAAGCATTCAGTTGTTGCAACAGTATTGAACTGTATACTATGCATTTCTTTTTGGTTATTGACTCATGCCACAAATATTCCCTAACTCCAAATCTCAGCCACGTGGAGGAAAACATATTTGTGCTGCAATCCAAATGGACTAATAAAAACAATATTCAACCACTTGGAACTGAAATATTCATGAGATATTCAGAGAACAATGAAACTGGGTTGGTTCAACTATCCTAGAGGAACAAAAAGTCAGGAAAGTACTACTGAAACTATTTTACTTTGTGTTAAACTTTTGTTCTTTATTTTTTTCTTTCTTTCTTTCACTCCCATTACTTTAAATTGAACATTTTCATTCTCCTTTAGCAGGTCATGAATCTGGCTAGTCCAGTAAGTCTCCCCTACCAATTTAAATTATAAGCCAATGATATTTAACTTGTGTGTAGAGCAGTAGTTAGCTGTGTTAGTCTGAAGTCAAGCAGAAGGCAAGGTAGAGTGGCATCTTGTACATTAATTAAATCAGAGATGCACAGACTTTTGTAAGCACAGCTTGCTTCATCAGAAGTGGAGTACCCTGCCTTCTGATTTAATTGGTCTGACAGTATAACAGGAAACTTTTCCGTGCGTTTAAGTAAACCGTGTACTTCCTCCAGGTGGAGGCCCTGTACGCAGGATAGGAACATGCATGAATGGTGGGACTTTGCTGTCTGTGTCTCCCAGCAGATGTCTGGGTAGTTTAGGTCCCCCATGACTACCATCTCCTTAGTTTTTATGATCTCTGATTGCTGCCTCAGGAGCCCCGAATATAGTTCTTCCCCTTGGTGTGGGGGTCTGTAGCAGACCCCTACCACCAAATCCCTCTCTCCTTGCTCCCCATGTAACTTAACCCACAATCCTTCTACTTTCTCCTCCTTTGATTCCGTCTTGATGAGGGTCGAAGTATATTGCTCATTGACATAGAGCACAACCCCCCCTCCTTTCTTCCCTACCCTGTCCTTTCTCTACAGCCTATAACCCTCAATATGTACCGCCCAGTTGTGGGAAGAATCCCACCAGGTTTCTGTTAGCCCTACTAAGTCGTAGGTGTTTTCTGCAAGCAGGAGTGCTAGTTCATCCTGCTTGTTCCCCATGTTCCTAGCATTAGTATATAGGCACTTGAGCCCTGTGACTGGTACCTTTTTTGCTCCCCAGCTCTGATTCCCAAAGGGCCCCTTATTGCTTACCTGCTTATTGCTTACCTGTGCTGTACTGCTGGCCACCCCATGGATTGCAGGTTCCCTATGTTCTCCTTCTTCAGGCTGGGCTGTCCTCATGGGTGCCACATGGTTTGGTATGCATACCAGCCCAGCTGCTGGCTTCTTTACTTTTCATTCCATCCAGGAATAGCACACACCAACTGCAGAAACTTCCTTAGCCTGACGAAGGGTTTTTGAACCCAAAAGCTTAACATTTTTTTTCCAGCTGTTTAAGTTGGTCTAATAAAAGATATCAGATTCACTCAAAGAACCTTGTCTGCCTATGTCCTTAGACCAGCATGGCTACACCCCTAGCACATTCACTCAGTGATTTGTCCTGGATCTCAGTTGTGCTAAATTAGTACTTTGTCTGGTGAAATACAAAATTCCATCCTTGAAGGTGTCTTGCCTGTATATGCCAATCTACAGGGACTATAAGACAACTTCAGATGACACTATTGATGTTCTGACCTCTAAATCCCAATAGAGATGGTTAGTAAATCCTGTTTACAAAGGAAGTGTTTCTTTTTTAGTTTTATCTGTCGTACATTCATTTATGGCTAAGTAAAGACACTCAAAAAGCCCAATGATGACAGCACTCGAAGTACAAAGCTTTACTCAAAGCATCCTAGATTAGTGTAAGAGCAAAAAAAAAAAAGCCTGATGTTCACACTTTGGGGGCATGGAAGCATCCTGCATTGGCTAAGGCCAGCAAGCTCGAGGTGCTCCCACACACATCCCAGAAGGCTGCCAGAGTGGCCCCTCTCCCAACAGGAGCTGCAGGGGAAAGAGGGAGGAAATGGAGCCCCCCACTGCATGGGCTCCCCCTAGCTTGCTGGCTTGGCTCTTAGGGGGACTGGACCTGAACAACAAGGAGGGGTCCGTTCCCCACACCACAGCATCCTAACAACTGCAAACTGGAACCACATGTGACTTTTTGTGTCTCTGGGAACTGGGGGTGTGGGTTTTGGGGTATGAAGCCCCTCTGACATGTGAACTCAGCCTGCTCCTCCCCCAAGACCTAAGCTAGCAATCTGGGGGGTCGGCACATGGCAGAGGGGCTCTGTTCCCCACCCGCTACCCCTATTTCCCAATGCAGTGAAAAGCCAGGCCATGCAGCCCCAAGCTGTAGCTCCTGGCCACAGTTGTCAGGAGGCTCAGGGAGGGAGGGAGGGAATGTAGGCCTCCCAACACATAGACATGACCCACCCTCCAAAACAGCTAAGCCAGCAAGCTGGGGGAAGATCCACATTCCCCCAGGATGGGTACATCCCACACTTGTCAAAGCAGTGAGACAGAGCCTTTTTTGTCCTCTCTGTGACAGCCCTGGGGCAGGGCTGGGTGAGTGCTAACCTAAAGCAGATGAGCACCAGCTGA
>JAGPOW010000229.1:4589539-4600883 GCA_030014935.1 Caiman crocodilus
CCCAGCGAGAGGCCTCTGGAATGCTGGGGGACTGCGACCTGTCGGAGCTGAACGGTTAAGAGATGCCTCGGCACAGCAGCATTCTGGCACATTGCGAGTCCCTGGTGCAGGGATTTCCCCTGTAAGGTGGGAAAAGTCCTTAGTGCAGAATCGGAGCCTGCCAAAAGCTTGCAGCTGCACCATCGAGTGCATGCTCATGATTGGCTCAGTGTAAATTATGCACACGTGGCGGTCAGCAATTGGCTCGCTGGCCGTACTAAAGGCTTGGGTGATATCCACCCAAGTTGGAGGAGAGCTCGAACACATGTAGGGAGAGATCCCCACATGTACTTTGGAGCCATGGAGGGGCCTGATCAACCACCAACGACTCCCAGTTGCAGTCGCCACGATGTACTCCATACCCTGAGTGAGTGTGTGAGCATCGGTGTGCCTGTCTACAGTTTTGTTTTGTCTGTCTACAGATTGTGCCTACACTGCATACATCGTGTATACAGCTTGTAAGTAAAGTTTTTTTGTTTCAACCACTGCTACCTCTCGTCCAACTAATTCCACTCTAACAGCGGCCCCATTCCGCCGGCGTTTCTTGGCCCCCACACGACCTAACTTGAGTCTCAATGGAATCTGGAACAGACATTTAATAAAGCCCTCTAACCTGAAGCACTTTAGTCTGATACCACATCCGTCCAACGTTAACTTAAAGTGAGATCCACCATTCTTAGAGCACTGTGTGTGCCATAAGCATCTGTTTAGTTATGGCTGTAGAATGCTTTCTGCACTCTTGTTGCATGGTAAGTGTAATGTCTGTACATAAACTATTTCTTTTGTGTTTCAGGGATTTATTTCACTTGTGTAACTACAAGAATGTGCAGGTGTTCCTGTTTCATTACAACAGCTACTGTACACTACCAAGCAGCAGTTCCCCTTTTAAAATGACTGAAAGGTACATTTGTCCATAGTCAAATCTGATGCAAATTACTGTGCCAAGCATACTATTTCTAATAAGAATAGATTTTTGAAATTTATGATCACCTATTTAGCAGTAAAATCTTCCATGAAATTATCTTACAGAAGTAAAAATAACACTCTAAAACGAAGGGTTCCATGCTTTGGGTTTTGTTTAGAATTATATTTTATTTTTCAGCCATTGTAAATAAATCTAGGCTACTTTGCTACAGAAAACTACATTTGCTATATGAGCAACATGGACTGTTTTGCTGGTTTAACCTATGTATTTTACATATTCTTCATACTTTAACAGCTTTCACAGTGTCATTGTTCACTTCTGACCAATAAAAAAATTCTTCTGCAATTCTCTTAGATTTTTCTTCAGTTCCCAAATGATCTCTCTCTATATATATAAAACCATTTTTTTTTCTATAGCAGTTCCAGTGGACAGGACAGAAAATGTAAACTAAACAGGTTGAAAACTGAAGGAAGTCCTAATCCAAATGTACTATGAAAGTGTGTGAAAACCTAAGAGCTACAGATACCTCCATGCAATGCTGTAATATAGAAATATGGTCAAAACTGGGAGCCAACAGTTTAAACAGTCTGATCATTAACAAAACAGAGTATGAATATAATAAATTAGAAGAGGCAGTGATGGTACTTATCTATGGCTACAATAAATCCATATCTTGATTTATGGATGGCCACTTTTAGTTGAAAGTAAGAATAAATCATGTGTTGCTATTGTCAAGAGATATTTTTCCACAGTTTCAGAAGTCTGATTTACAAATTGAATAAAGATCAGAAAGATATGGTGATTGCAGATCATTTGCACTATAGAACATTTGAAAGAAGCACAAAGGAACAAAATCTGGAAGCAGATGTTATACATCTCAATTAAAAAAACTATCCAATCTCAGGTGACATGTGGATTGCGATGTGGACTGCCATAGCAATAGCTCAGGACGAGAATCTATACTAATCTATGACTAAAGCAAATACCTTAGGATGGCTAGGATAGCCTTGTGTCATCATTGACATCAACGAGGACAGCAAGTGTGTCATGATGGTAGATGTCATCATCCCCTTTGAGAACCGGCACCAAACTTTCATTGAGGCGCATAAATGGAAGAGATAGAAGTACCAGCCACTGGAACACATTCTAAGAAGCCAGGGATATGGCATGACTGTCAAGTTGCTGATTATCAGGGTGCTCAGAGCATGGGACCCTAGCAACAAGAACATTCTGCATGCCTCCTGCATATCCTGCCACTATGACATGATGCTGCAGCACCTCTTGGTGTCTGGCATCATCCACTGATCCAAGAACATGTATGTGGAACACAACATGGGACAGAATCAGTACATGGATCCCACCAGACCACCAACCAGGACCAATTCAAAGGGGACTACCTGATCACCCCCTACAAATGCTGCACCTAAAAGACTCTAAGGACTTTTTCAATCCTGGCCTCTTCCTTACTCCCACAATTGTATCCTGCATGTCAATATGTGTAACTGTGTATGTGCCTACAAATCTCCCTACTTGAACGCAGTATCGTTGTGTGGGGTCTCCTGTATATTCTTTGGTGTATAAGCGTCATACCCCCTCCCTCTATTTCCCCCTTCTCATGCCCCACAGGCTTAATTGACTGCATGTTTCATAAGCAATTTAGTTAAGTTCACACTCCTACCCCCCACCCTGTACTATGTACGTAGCACCTCACTCAGATCTTCTGTATTTCCTTGTGCCTCAAACTCTGTCATCTTGAACGTTAACATTTTCTAATAAATGAAATCAGGTCAGGGTGTGAGTAGTTCTATGTGCTGTTTTCACTTGACTTTAAGTTCCATATTTCTTTCCCCATGAGGTTTCTTTCCCCATGATATATAACCTTCTTCTTCGTGTTTATACAACTTACCCTCATTGAACCGGATTCTGAACTGTCTGACTTCTATTGCTTAATAAATTCTAATTGTTTGACTAATTTTGGTCTCTGGAGGATTTTCATTCTGAATTTCTATCATAGTGCATAAGGGGATTGTAAGCCATTTAAAAAAAAAAAAGACAAATTGCAGGGTAGAGAGAGATTTTACCACCTCCACTTTTACTCCATCCCCAGCAGGTACATGATTCTTGCCCTTGCTTTCTGCACCATTCCCAAATGTTTAATTTTGAGTTAAATGGAACTTTGTTTTAATTTGCATTTCTCATTTTATGTTGAACAAAATCTTAATGAATTCTTTTGAATAAAAATCTGAATCTGTTTCAGCTGAGTTTGTGCTCTTCTGTGTTCTTTTATAAATACAAGTATTTATAGAAGAAATCATATTGTAAAATTATATGAATTATGAGGCGGGTTTAAAATATCAGATAATTATAATGAACTGAACTGTACACAAACAATCGACAGACCAAGAGTTTTTAATGGAAATGTAGTCAATATAAATGGAAAATTAAAGAAAATATTAAAATGAAAAAGCTTTAAAGAATTTTGGTAAAGAGAATTGAAGCCAATACTTTCTGATTCCTCAGCATACATTTTTTTCCAACTTTTCTTCATCCGATAATTCTTCAGAACTTTTCTATTTTTTATTTGTTTTTTAAATTTGTCATTTTGATTCAAGAACAGTTGAAAGGAACAGTTCAGTTTCAGATAGTACCTTAAAGAAGTCAAGGCTTTTGGACAACATAGGCCAAATTCATTTTTTGTGTCACTCTAATAAGGCAACAAGCAGATGAACATTCCCTGTTGTTTCTCTCTGTTCAATTATTGCTATTCTTAGAAGCCAGAGGGTAAAGTTAAAACCATCCTTTTTCTGCTGAGGTCCTGGAGCCTTAAAGTTCTACAAATACTGTTGGTGATTTCTTGTCTTTGAAGGTGATTTCTATTCAATACCATTGATTTTTTTTTTATTTTTTTTTTTGCTAATAGAGAATCCTTTCTTGCAGCAGAGCTGGAATCTTAAGATGCCAAGGCCAAAAGGTAGAATACAGACATTCATTCTATAACTCTTAGCTTTAAACTGATTCCAATTACAGCATGATTCATGTTTGGCTTGGTGGCATCTGAATTTGTCTAACAGCTGATACCATATAAATCAAGATAGCTGGATGCCAGATTTCTTAAAATGCTTCACTCAACGAATGCCAAATATAATACACCTGATTCTAAATCTAGATCAGTTCTTCTCTGCATGGAAAATTACCAATATTAAGTAAAAAAAAATGTAGAAAATTGCCAGTCTGCTTCTTGCCTAGGTTGCCAACTAATATTATTAAAAAGATAGTTCCTAGACTTAAAATATCAAGCAAGCAAGCAAACAGGTTTAGGTGGTGGTTATTTGTATTATCATTGTGCTAGTCATGGAGTAAGAGTCCATTGTACTATGCCCTGTACAAAAACAGAAACAAAAAGTAAAGTAGTCCCACTAATTTATTAGCAGTCTAACAAGTATCACTTAATATATGCTACTATCACTGCATGTTATTAAACCTGGTTTCTTAAACTAGTTTTGTACTACATGTGATATAGTACTTGACATACTTTGCACTATGCCATACTTTTTTCCCTGAAATGTAACATGGTTGCCCAGTCATATTTTGTGTAATGGCTGTAAGCCACCCTTGGGCAAAATCCAATTATAAACAAGCTGCAGAATTAAACTTTGCTATCATTGTGAACAGAACATACCAGTATTCTCACAATGGAAGAGAACTGTAAAATGGTTACAGAGCTCAGATTACTTCAGGTGACTCTTAAATGCATGTTGAATTCTTAATTTAAACATTTAAAGAAGTTTACTAATAATTTAATTCCATGCTGAACCTTATCCCCTCTCTCTTCAAAAGGTTAGGATAGCTGTCAAATGCTACTAGTCAAATGTATTATGAGAAAATAGAGCAATATTTTCACATAATACATTTGACTAGTAGTAATTTTCAGTAGTTTTAGAAAGACCCTACCTTCTCAACAGGGGCTCCTCCAGTAGTAGGAATCTAAATCCAGATCTGCAATTGCTGTTGCTAGCTCAACAAACCAACTAGCTACTTATTGCCAAGCTAGAGTTATTGAAAAGAAAGAGACAGTTAAGGGTTTGGACACACGATTTTTGCAGGCATTAGGAATAAAAAAAGCGCAGGAGAAAGCTGAAAGTTTTATGTTTATTAGCTTATTTTAGTTGACACTAAAAAGATACATCAGGAAAAAGTGAACAGCAAAAGAGGAAAAGGGAGAGGAAGAGAGTTAAGACTCTGCTCATTCACAGGATCCTGAATAGATTACCGAAAGTAAAGAGAGTTAAAGGTACATTTGGTCTTGGACTTGTTCTTTGTCTGAATCAAAATGGAGAGGAATTTAGATAGAGGTACATAGAGATAGCTAGCTGTATTAGTCTCAAACTAGGCAGAAGCAGGGTAGAGTTACACCTTACAGACTAACTAAACTGGCTTTAGATAAAGCTTTCATGAACTCAAGGTCACTTCATCAGATGCTGTGAAAGAACATGCCATCAAATACAGAGAGCAATCTGAACACAAAATCTGGGTGGGAAACGGAAGGTAGGGAGTGGGGGAGGGAAGGGAGAGAATGGAAAGGGGCAGTGCTGGGGAGGAGTATAGATTTATTTTATCTCTACTTGTTTAACTTATCTATTTACATCCATATAGTATTTCTGTTTATTGGATATACATTTCTCAATTAAAGGCTGTTTAGATGTTAATTTGCTATGTTTCATAAAAAGTACTGGTAGATACCATGAAATTGAATAAAAGTGAAGTAAAGAGTAGCATACTAGATAGTCAAAAATAGAAATGCATCAGAAAGAGTGCCCTACTATCATGAAAAGTTTCTAAATTAAAAAAAAAATGTTTCTGTTGAGCATCAGGCTGAAATGTAGACTTTTTTCTGGGTGGGGGACCGGGGAGGGCAGAAACACATGAAAGAGTCAGCTAATTTTCCCAGATTGCCCAGTGTAAGATAACAGTCAATAATGCTCACATGGGATATTGGAAGAGTTAGTTTGACGTTTCAGTTCTTCCTGATTCAGACCAGGAATTTGAATGTGCTCTCTCCCACATCCCTTGTGGCTACGCTTTTCATCAGGGTATTAAGGTATTCTTTACTGAGTCTTCCTCAGTCTCTCTTGTTGCAACAATTACTCTCTATATATCAATAATTAAATATTCTTTGGGTCAGATAAAGTTTGACTGAATGTACAGGTAAGCGGTTAAGCAGTTTCCCTTGACTATGGGAAACTCAGGTTCAAATGTCTATGTACCTGAAGAGTGCCAGTCTCTTCATCCCCAGTTTTGGCCCAGTACATGTGTAATAAATATTACTTATATAGCACAGAACAGCTCTCACAGGAGGGGCAGGTGCACCCCCTGAGACTAGCAGTGTACTCCCTGAGACTGGCCGCTGCCATCACTGCCAGCAGCTCCTGCGATTGGTCTTCATTCACTCTCCCCCCCAGTGCTGACAGCATGTATGTGTGCTCACTGATGCTGCCGCTGATGCAGCAACCAACATCTGAGTGGCCTCTGATGGCTGGTTGGCACTCGCCACCCCGCCTTGCTGCTGACACCACTGTGACCCCCCAACCTCAGGAGGCACACGATGTCCATGATTCCTCAGATCATCTATATACATAAAAAAAAACTTTAAAAGGCTGCAATTTCATTACAGTAGAGAATGGGAAAATTTTGGGCATCACAGAAACTTTTCAAGATGAGAAAATTGTTTCCAACTCAGTTTCATAGTATCATAGTATCGAGGGTCAGAAGGGGCCTAGAGCAGGCCATCTAGTCTGACCCCCTGCCAATGGCTGGAACGAGTGCCAGGGTCACAGGACCCCAGCCAAGTACCTATCCAATCTACTCTTAAAGATGCCCAAGGTAGGAGCAAGAACAACTTATAAACAATTATAAACAAGCTTCAGTTTCAATGTAAAGTACACAAACTGACTTCACATGTTTTAGAAACATGTGACTGCCTCCAAGTACTTACATGTATTAAAGCAAATATCTTTTTTTTAAATAAGAGATGTAAAGATTATATAAGCAAAATTTTATTCTGTATATTGGTCTGCCATACACACTATCATTTTTCAAATGTTTCCCTTCTTTAGTGCAGTGATGACATTTTCTCATTGGATTCACATCTCAAAAATAAAAGATAATCAAACCCACATTATCACATCTCATTATTTCTAGCAGTGTCTGACACTCTTAAGTTAGAAAAAGGATTTTTCTCCCATTCATTTGTCATATATTTATTTTGAAATTGTATCTGCATTCTTTTAATTTAAAGCTGTAAGAGTCTCCACTCAATCCCTGCCGTACTAGTTACTCTGAAGAGCAATAAGGCTATGTTAATACTGTGGTAACAAGTGGACTCTTCTCAGGATTTTCCTACTAGAAGACACTAAGCTCGTCATCTTTGGAATGCTATTCAGGCCTTTATTTATCACCCATCTCTTTAGAACATCACCACTTTTCCCCCCAAATCTGCTAACAATTCCATGCCACTGAATATAACTAGAGTCCTGGCAATGTTCAGGACATGCTATATCTTACTCTGAGAGCCTTCCTGATATTATTTAAAAATGCAGGGAATACCGTAAACTGACTGGCAGCCAGGTATCCTTCTCTTCAGACATGACAGCTGCTTAGAATTTTAATATCTACTCTTAAAAATCCAAGGAGGAGTATAGAAGGGTAAAAAGGTCTCTATTTTGTTTCTAAGTATCATCGTTTTTTTTCTTTACTTAAGCAAAGTTTAGGATGACTGCAAGAAGCCTCCAGATTGTACTGATTTGGTTGGCTGCTAAGCAATTGCTACACAAAAGGTGAAATTTGCTATCAGTTTTGATAGGGCCTTATTTCATTCTCTGGGGTGTACTTCTCAGTTATTTGATCTTGACATCCTGTCAGTTTGAGGGAGGAGATATAACAGACAATCAAGAATGTAATAGTCCCACTCTTATTAATCATTTGAATGAGGTAAGCACTTCTCAGTCCTTCATGTAAGAGCTTTTTGCTTTCAAACATCTCAAGAAAAGGGTATGTGAGTTTATAGTGCATCACAAGTTTAATGCGAGTCAAAAATGCAATACCCTTGTAGAAACGGGATGCATTGAGATGTGTTAACAAGAATGTGACATACAAATCATGTGATGTCATTCTTCTATTCTAGTCAGCCCTAGTTAGGCTCACCTTGAGTTCTGTAACCTGCTTTGGACACTGGATTACAAGATGTGAGCAATTTAATAGCCCAGAGAAGATCAACAAAAATCATTAGGGCTCAGGACAAACATTACTCATAAACCGATTTAAGTGATCAGAAACTGGTTTAAGATGTTTAGTGCACATAAACCAGTTTGAAAATGACTAAAACCAGTTTGAGACAAACCTGGTTGAATATAGTACGAGACATAACTGATTTGGCTCAAACCAGTTTATGCAATGTCTGTCCTAGACCCTTTGCTAGTTTAGGATAAACCAGATATTCCCACCTGGCATGCTTTCTGGGCCGGGAGGGGTTCTCTGCTCCACACCAGAGCTGGACCCTTCCCTCTGCTCCCTGGCTGCAGCTCCAGCAGAGATCACAATTGCAGTCATACAGCTGGGGCAGCAGATGTCAGTATCCAACCTCCTCCCCAGGTCAGTGCCCAGGACACAAGTTACACTGGTCACCCCCACCCTAGTTATGTCCCTGCCACTTATCATTGTGACTTAACGAAGTTGCCACATCCAGTTTTAGTGCATATGAACCCAGTATACAGCCTTTGCATTCATACAGAGAAGAGAAGAGAATATTGATGGTGCCAGTGATACTGTCACCTATAACAGTGGTCCAGAACGGAAGTTATTAGGAGTGAGGTATACTGTATAACTGAGGTTCATATGTCAAGTGACTTGAGAACTCATAGAATTTTGAGGGAAAAACATATTATGAACTTGGCTGCTTGCCACTGGTCAATTTTTTCCTTATCGCCCACAGATCTAATTATAAAGTTACTATAATGAACAAAATATCTTACTCAGATAAAATATTTTCATAAACAGCTTGGCATTGTTTCAAATTTCTACCATATGGCTTTAATTTACATAAAATTCTTCTTAAATACCTAAACCTTAAAGAGAAAATAAAACAAATAGTGTTCCCCACAGGATGATTAATACCATTGTAGACATCTGTGATTGATTGCTCAAGGTATGTTCTTACATTAAATGTATTGTGGTTATGAGCTTAGCTAAAATGAAACTTCAGTAATTTTGAATCTTTTTTTTAACCTGCTCTATTTTCTCCAATAAAGCTATTAGCCATTTAGTTCATATATCCTTGGATGGACAATCACAGAAATAAGATGAAAAATGCTTTCAAAATGCTAGAAATTATAGGAAAATGAAGAAAAAAACCAGCAATTTCAAATTTTGTTTGTAAGTCAAGAAAAAGATATGAGCACATGCAGAGTACTGTAAAACCCAGAAAGTTGTACTGTATAAATCCCTAATAAAATGTATTTTGTATATAATTCTGATAAGATTGTCTTAATCCATACTATAAGCCAGTAAACATCTCTAGCATGGAAAATTCATAAGGAATCCTATAAAATAGTCTAGTGAATTAAGCAAAATAGATTAAACCAAGAGCCATGAATTAGACATTTATCTATAACACTGCAATAACCAGGAGTAACTTTTTGCAAATATTATTTTTGGGCAGTATATGTGTGAACTGATTTAAATACTGGCATGCTTTTAGACCTATAGTAGCAAAAAAATACTAGTGCATTATGAATCAGCATTTTAATCATGTATGAAACTTCTTCATTAACTAGACCAGGCCAGAAAGTCAGCTCTGCACCCTTTCCAAGTGCCTCTCTAATCCCCTTACCTTCCCTGATCTGTTCCCTTGCTACCTGCTTCCTGCTCAGTGTTCCCTGCCCCCATCTGCTGTGCTTCTTTCTGCTCCCTGTCCTAGCTATCACCATTTCCTGCTCCCATGTCATGAGTGCCATGGATTGGTCACTCCAGAACTAGACTATGATCGGAGTATTGTAAATGTATTATTATTTTAATTCAGGAATAGAATTACTATCATATTAGATAGACATACTATCATATTAGATAGGATACATACTGTGCTATGTATTAAATTTCACTACCTGATACTACATTGCCTATACATTTTCTGTAATATAGATCTGTGACTTTCTCTAAAATTAAGGTAGAATTTTCATTGCATTTATAAATTCATCAGCAGATAGTTACTATGATTGAGAGACAAATGTCTGCTAATAAAGACCCAATCCTTGGAATCTGTGTTTCAAATCCTTTTGTCTTTTAACTCTTTGAAAACAGGAATCACTAGTTAGCACAGAAATCTGACCATGTCATTAGGCATCACAGAATAGTGAAGAAAGGTGGAAACTTAACCTGAGAACAAGTAAATAGATTCTCACCCTCAGAAGCACCATGGTACATGGTATGGAACATGTGAAAAAAATATCAAGGTAACGTCAACCTATGCCGCAAATCCAAGCACTCAAAATTAATTTTCTCTGAGAAACAACGTTAGTTCATAATGTCATTTAAATTCTGTTCGGGTATCTTGTGTGCACAATTGTAGAGACTATTTGATCCTTCATACCTACAGAGAGCAGAAACAGTTCTCAGGCTAGTTTTCAAAGGTGATGAATTATTTCATGGTACAACCTGAGATAAACTGTTATATTACTGTCTAGTATTAAAAAAGAATTATCAATAAGACTTTCATCGGGTATATGTGTCATCAGCAACAACAGTACAGGGTTGTAGCCAAGATGCACAAAGCACGGCATTACTCCTTGCTAGAATGTTGATGTCATATACTAAAGAAAATGTATGTTTTTCATTGTTAATACCATACAATGCCTAGATACAGATTCAGTACACTTACTACCTGTACTTGATTCCAAGGTGAGTATTTTTTCTCTCCTATTGAACATGGGGAAAATAAAGCCTCATCTAAGAATTATCATACTGCTGCAGCTGCATGCTATAGAGAACATCAGTGTGTCTGACCTGGATACATGGGAAGCCCCCAAGCTTCTCCTGTCTCATGCTGCAGGGAACAGCTGTGCAGAGCCTGACATGGTCAAGGACAGTGGCAACAGTGTGCAGGTTCCTCATTCCAGCTCCTGCTCCCAACCAGTGCATCAGGTAGCTAGGCAGGGAGTAGACACTGAGAGGAACCTATGTGCCACTGCCACTGTCCCTGGGCTAGGCCAGGATCCCTTCACAGGCACTCCCTGCAGCCTAGGGCAGGAGCAGGTCAAAGTGACTCTGGGGCTACCCCCGTGCCCAGACCAGCTGGGCGCAAAGAAGGAAGACAGGCAGTGGGATGGGGAG
>JAGPOW010000229.1:4600983-4615357 GCA_030014935.1 Caiman crocodilus
TGGAGAAGCAGGTGTAGAGAAAAAGGTCAGGCTTCCTGCCATCATGCTGCTTACCTATTCACTGTCAGCCTCACCCCACTGCTACGTCCCCCAAAATACTGTTAGGGAGGATGAATTTAAGATGATCCTTCAATAATGAGATTCTACACATGGAAATTATAACAAATTCATAAATTTGCCATGTATAGAATCCCATTGAGCTCTTGTTCTAAATTTCCAGTTGTCTTGATTGGGGTAAACACAAATTATAAGCCTTTTGTTACTTACTAGGTCTCATCATACAGTTTGGAAAGTCCCTTTCAGCTTGAGACTATCTTGTTCAATATGAGTTTTGCATGATATTTTGTCCCCAATTGGGTCCATATAGTGGGTATGCATTGGGAAAACAAAGACTTCAGTAACAAATTTCCCTTTGTAATTAAAGGAAAAAATAGATCAACATTGCCATTTGGTTGCTACAGTATTTCTTTTATGCATTTCAAGAAGCCAAATTATCAGTACATGAAACACGACCTTTCAACTGTTTTATGAAACAAGGCCAAGATGTTTTAGGATGTTTAAACTTGTACCCAGATCCAACAAAATTCAACAAAACACTTACTTGCATGATAAACTTTAAGTATGTGTCTAAATGCTTTGGCACATCATGATCTACAAACTTGTCTGTGCCCTGCCAGATGTTACATTTATCACATGAGCAACATATTAGTCATGTGATAAACTGCAATACACCACATGTTCAGCCAATTCATGGTGCAATAAAATGGCAAACTAGCCACAAAGAGATTCCACATTAAATTTAATTAATGTGGAAATAAATTTAATTAACTTTAATATGGAATATCTTTGTGTCTAGTTTGCCATTTTATTACACCATGAATTTAATGATGTGGAACTTAATGGGATTTAATATGGTACATCTTTATTACTGGTTTGTATCATGCTTTAAACTGAAGGTGCAGCATGTGTACTGAATCTGAGGTGCCCACTGCCCAATCCAAATGATCATCAGTTTGTCAGGATCAGACATGGGACAGCCCTGATGTCCAAGAGACCGACTCCTCCTGCCAAATCTCCAGGACAGGGCTACAGGCAGCCAGAGGTCCTATTTTGGCAGGTTTGGCCTGACAATCATGCAATGGTATCTGATTAATTTTATGCCCTAGCTCAAAAATCACACATCCTACCATACATGTTGTGGGCTATTCTGGGGCTTGGTATCAGATATAAAATACCTCACAACCCATTACAACATTATGTTAACACCTACGTCTGATAATATCTGCTGACATATGATTCATTATGAAGTTCAAATATGTGATGATTTTTTTTTTTTTTTAATCACAGTACTGGGTCTTTTCACATTTTTATTATTGTAATGAAATTTAATTCAGCTGCTCGGAGTATGAGGTTCACTGAAAGCTTTGGTCAAAGACAGTTCCTTAAACAGAACAGAACATTCTCTGCTCTCACTTCCTGCCTATCCAATTATCCAGCTTCAAACTGCTTCTCAGAGAAGTCGGCAACAAGAGAGACAGCTACATGAATGACTGATTAACACAAAAATGATCATTTTGAGAAGATTACATTGTATTTCTAACAAGATCAAAAATGTGCACTAAATTATTGTTATGGTAATTATCCTTTGGCAGAATTTGTCTTAGTGTTTAGCAGTAATAATAAAGACTTTCAAGAGGTACAGTAATTACACTTAACTGCTGTAATTAATAAGTTAATTTTGGGGCAAAAAGTGATTCATATCAGAAGAATTATGTAACTACTATCATTTAAATTCCTTTATTGATAGTTTTATATACATTTTTAAACAAGTTATTGTTAATTCTTTGCTTGACTAAGATTATTGAACAAATCCAATCATTATGGGGGAGGTTGCTGCTTTTTTGTACTATAAGAGCAGCCTGTTAGCAGCTGAAGGTAAGGATTTATATTCTAGACGCAAGAAAGTTTATTAAAGAAAAATAACATCAATGTTTGTGACCTAATAGAAATTCCTTTTATTATGATTACTTCCCAATTTGTGCTATTTTAACCTTTTTCCTGCTGAAAACTCAGCATTTGCTAACAAACTAGTTTTGCTATAAATAAGTGTTGCTTCTAAGTGCAAAGCTACAAAAACAAATTGACATAACATTTCTTCCTCCATTCTGCCTCTAAGGATTTCCCTGAATATGTGACTTGACGACATCGCATATACGGTGGGTTCCATTAACCACACTTTTTCTTTAATGTCCTACAAGTTTATTTTTGAGTGATTTTCAGCACGCCAAAAAATGGAAAGAGGGTTTTCAATCTTTTGTTTTTAAGTGTTAAACTAAAATTTATTTCTGAGGAGCAATTGGCTAGTAAGGCCACTCATCAAATATTTTCAAAATGAATTCAGTTTAGATCTTAGATCCACAGTTAGATCCATGGATTATATTTCACCTGAAAGAGAGAAGAGTATATTCTGTTCTCAGTTACAGCATTATGAATATGGGGAAAAATGCACCGATTTTAGTAAAATCACTCTAGATTTGCCCTGGTCTAATAGAGTAGAATCTGGCTCAGTTTCTTCAATAACACTGAAATCCATAGCTTTGGGGAATTACATCTGTACCAGTTCAAAAGGAAGAGTGTCATCTGCACAGAGAACCATGGTACAGGTTTAGCCATCTCTAATTCTAAGTGGTGTTTAAATTACACAGTTTGAGCCCTCTGTGTCCTTATTCTTCAGGAAGTCACATAGGTCATCATTTTGCTGAAGGTGATATGCACAAAGAGCTTTTTACTATATCACATCATTACATCTAAAAGATTTATTGCAAATAAAAACCACTCAGGCTGCTCACATCCCTCATGCTTCATGCTTTTTGGGTTCACTGGATTTTAAAATGTCTTCTTCAAAAATTGAATATAGAAACAATTCCCCCACCTTGTTAGCCCTTCAGTTAGATGTCAAATTTTACCACTATACATGGATATTAAAAAGTGGTTTTCTAATTCTTAAGTAAATTACTTCCCCAAGACTCTTGACAACTTCTCTATTGGATGGACCATCTTGATAGATTCTCCAGTAAAATCAAAAGCCTCTTAGAGAAGTATGTCATATCTTCAGTATGTACATTATGCATTATTTAATGTATATATCCAAAAGTTACTATTTAGGCATATCTATAGTTTCATATCAATATGTATATAGAGTAGAAAGAGTGCTTACATCATCTTGCTATGGATTCTCAAGGCATGAGTTCAAATATTGTTATGCACTCCTGCTGGAAGCCATTCTCTCACCCCTAAAAACAGCTCTAAATAGGAACCCCAGACATTTGTTTTAGAGAGACAAGGGGACCTGCATGTGATGCTAGCCCCACCATTCTCTTGCATGCTACTAGCTACAGAAACTTAACAAGCAATGGTCCACTAATGTCAGGTTGGCCTTTTGGCATAAATGCATTCCCTACCAGGCATTATTATCAAATCAGGAACAATGGAGCAAGCTTATGAAAATTGTTGAGGTGTACATGACAATTAGGATAAAATTAAAAAATTCTATAGCATTACTGCATTCAAAAGGGCAGTTGACATGATAGAACTGTAATTTAGTTAAGTTCAACACAATCATACTCTACCAAAGGAAGTAATACATATATTTTCTATAAATTCCTTTGATAGGTTTCTGCAAAAGGCATAATAGGTAGTCATAGTTTTCATATTCCCTGATACTAGATGTAGACTAAACATAGGATTTTTAAAATGTTGTTTTGTGCTCAAGTGAAAAAAAAACATGAGCAGCTTAGAGAGAAAAATTTGATGAAGGAACTTATCATTACCAGCATAACTTGTACTTACATAAAAATATATTATTTGTTGTTACTTGTATTCAAAAAGTATTAGCTATGTTGATTACCTAATGGAAAAAAAATTCAAAACTAGGTGTTACACCTATTTTGGACTCCATTGCATTCATATGTACTTTAGGTGCCTTGCTGAGAGTGCAGAAACAAAACTAGCCTCATGCACGAGAAGACTAGCAAGTATGGCAGAAGATCAGCTTGGTTTAGCAGGGAACTCTTCAGTAAACTAAATGACAAAAATGAAGTTTATTAGAACTGGAAATTTGTACAAATAACTAGGCAAGCATATAAGAGCATTGCTTGGGCATGTAAGGATCAAGTCAGAAAAGACAAAGTGCAACTGGAATTGCAGCTATCAGGGGATGTGAAGGGTAACAAGACGGGTTTCTACAAGTATGTTGGTAGGAAGAGGAGGCTTAGGGAAAGTGGGTCCCTCTACTGAATGGGGAAGGAAACCTTGTGACAGAGGATGCAGAAAAGCCTGAAGTGCTCAATGCCTATTTTGCCTCAGTCTTCACAGGCCAAATCAGCTCCCAGACTACTGCACCTGGCAGCACAGTTTGGGGAAGAGGTGAGCAGCCGCCAATGGTGAAAGAAAAGGTTATGGACTATTTAGAAAAACTGGGCATGTACAAGTCCCTGGAGCAGGATGGGATGCACCTGAGGATACTAATGGAGTTGAGTGGTGTGATTGCAGAGCCATTGGCCATCATCTTTGAAAACTAATGGCAATCAGGACAGGTCTTGGATGATTGGAAATGGGTAAACATAGTGCCCATATTTAAGAAAGGGAAAAAGGAGGATTCAGGGAACTACAGACCAATCAGCCTCACTTCAGTCCCTGGAAAAATCATGGAGTAGATCCTCAAGGAATCTAAGCACTTGGAGGAAAGGGTGATTAGGGGTAGTCAGTATGGATTCACTGAGGGCAAGTCAGGTTGCCTGAACAACCTGATTGCCTTCTACGATGAGATGACTGGCTCTATGGATGTGGGGAGACCAGTGAATGTGGTATATCTTGATTTAACCAGGCTTTTGATACAGTTTCCCAGAACTTTCTCACACACAAGTTAAGGATCTATAGGCTTGATGAATGGGCTGTAAGGTAGATAGAAAAGTGGCTGGAGCATTGGGCTCAGAGACAATGGCTCAATGTCTAGCTAGCAGCCGGTATCAAGTGGAGTGCACCAAGGGTTAGTCCTGGGCCTGATTTTCTTCCTGGAAAATGGCAGAGAGTGCGTTCTCAGCAAGTTTGCCGATGACACCAAGCCAGGGGGAGCAGTAGATATGCTGGAGGATAGGGTTAGGATTCAGAGTGACCTAGACAAATTGAAGGACTGAACCAAAAGGAATCTCATGAGGTTCAACAAGGACCAGTGCAAAGTCCTGCACATAAGATGGAACAATCCCATGCACCATAACAGGCTTGGGGCTGACTGGCTGAGCAGCATCTCTGCAGAAAAGAGCCCACGGGCTACATTGGACAGTAAGATGAATATGAGCCAACACTGTGCTCTTGTTGCCAAGAAGGCTAATGGCATACTGGGCTGCATTGGTAGGACTGTTGCCAGCAGGGCAAGGGAAATGATTATTCCCCTCTATTCAGCAGTGGTGAGGCCACATCTGGAATACTGTGTTCAGTTTTGGGCACCCCACTACAGAAAGTTTGTGGACAAATTGGAGAGTCCAGCAGAGGACAACAAAAAATGGTGAGGGGGCTGGGGCACATGACTTCTGAGGAAAGACTAAGGGAACTGGGCTTATTTAGTCTGGAGAAAGGGAGACTGAGGGGACTTAATAGCAGCCTTCAACTACCTGAAGTGAGGTTCAAAAGAGGTTGGAGCTAGACTGTTCTCAGTGGTGGCAGATGACAGAACAAGGAGCAATGATCTCAAGTTGCAGCAGGGGAAGTTTAGGTTACATATTATGAAGAATTTTATCACTAAAAGGGTAGTAAGACACTGAAATAGGTCACCCAGAGAGGTGGTGAAATCTCCATCCTTGGAGGTTTTTAAGATCCAACTAGACAAAGCTTGAGCTGGAATGATCTAGCATGGGATGGTCCTGCTTTGAGCAGGGGGTTGGATTATACAACCTCCTGAGGTCCCTTCCAACCCTATTTTTCTATGGTTCTATGTCAGCACTTTACACAGCCAAAGGAAGCACAGGGAACGAAATTATCCCTCAGAGATCTACTTCCTGGTCCTTCTTTGCTCCACGTAGATTAATAACTACTTATTAACTACTTCTTACACCTCAAGATGTGTTTGTCAGAATGCTGGAGGGATTGGAAGCTGTCTTGGTCCACACATTAAAGGTGCTACAATCGATCTAGGTTAAGGTGCCTTAAAGTAGGCCATCTACACTTGAACCAGAGGCTGGCATATGCAGCAGTTTGTTGTTCCTGGGAACAGTGTTTACAGGCATTTGCAACTTCCAGGAGCTGCACCAGGAAAATGCTGCAAGTAAACTCAGGGTGGGGGAAAACGTGGGATGTGGGGCTGGCAGGTTGGGGGGAGAGGTAGTTGGGATCACAGGGAGAGGCTGACAGGTCCTCAGGAGGGACAGGTTGGTGGATCCATGGAGGAAAGAAATGCAGGGGGCTAAAAATAACTCAGTCAGGGCCTGGGGGTTGGGTGGAGAGAAGGATTGTGATTAGCTCAGCCCTAGAGCTGAGTTGACTGGCTGGGCTTTACCAGTCCCAGGTCTGTGTTACAGACATAGGCAGATGTTTTTAAGACTGAGTTAACCCTTTCTTAGATCAAGTTAACTCAACCTAAATTAGTTCACTGCTCATGTGAACTAACTTAGATTGTGAACATGATTTTTATCCTATTTAACCCCTGTAAATGCTTGCATAGCTTGGCATGTAGATCAACCTAATCCTAGTTAGATCTATCTAAATATAAGAGCTGTATGCACCCTATGTATGGAGAGAGAGGGACATAGCAGCTGCTCAGTATCTGCTTCTCCCTACATATTGTGCTCAAGGAGACCATGAAGTAGCATGAGGGAATTTTTACCCCTTGCAGTCCTGAGCAACTGTAAAGAATGCACTCCAAACTGGTCTTTCAGTCCTAACCAGATTCAAAACCAAACTAGTCTAACCCTACATTTACATTTTAAGACACAATCACTAATCTCTTGTAGTGGTCTGAATAACCGATGGGAAATATACCTACATTTTTTAGTGAAATTGTTACACACAGAGAAAAAGCTGAAAAGTTTCCAATGTTGAAACCATAAAAATACACATTTTTGATGATTTCTTCACACACCAGCATAACACAGTGGGAGCAAGGAATTCAGTGATCTCAGATATGGCATCTTACATAGGTTGGGTAACCATACATCCACCCACATTGCTCCTGAACAGCTACAGCAGTGTCTGCCCACCTGTCTGGCACACCATGCACTCTGCTTCCCTGATGGACTCTGGCCAAGGACTTCTGACCAACTGGCCAGTTGTATAAGTGGTGAAATACACGTTAGCACCGAAAAAATGGCAGTGGTGTATAGATTAAAACAACTTGGAGGAGCTTTAGTTCAAAAGCGCACTGAAGCCATTTTCTGCATGCTAATGTGCATTTCACCGTTTACACAATTGAATGTGGTGCAGCACAGTTTGCCTCAGCTCACATGCAGCAGATCTCTGGTGCATCACAGGGAAAAATGTATGTGTATAAATATCCTGTAAGATTAAATTTGATGTTCAAACATACAAGAGAGAATAAAATGCAGTTGGTCCATTAAAAAAAATAACCTACCAAAATCCCTGCCTTCTGCTGTTCTTTCAGGACAACAAAGATGTTCTGTATTCACCTTTATTTTATAAAAGTGAGTTGTTTTTAACATAAACAAGTCAATTTTACACTGCAGCTTACAGTGTAGCTCTTTGCAACAGGGAGCCAGCTCCCATTACTTTAAGACAGGCTTGTCCAACATACAGCCTGCAGGCCGCCATGTGGCCTGACAAGCCATTTTCCCGTGGCAGTGGGGCAGAGGTGAGGTGAGGTGAGGTGGGCAAGGCCAGCTTGCAGGCCCCAGCTGGCAATGACAGGAGGGCAGTATGAGCTGGGTCCCACTGCCGCTGCCCCAAGGGCTGTGCAGTGTGGGGCTACCCCAGCTGCGCCTGATTGGACTTCTTCTCTGGCTCCGCCCCTTGCCCCCAGCATGCAGTTGGAGGAGCTGCAGCATGGCCTGTGCCCTGCCTGCATGTGTGGTGGATGGAGGCACCTGGTAAGGCCCCACATGGAGCTGGGGGTGACTTGGGGCTGGGCCGGGGCTGTAGGGTGCATGCTTGCCAGAGCCGGACTGGGCAGGAGGCAGGAGGAGCCCGGGCCAGAGGTACTCTATGTCCAGCTGCCTCCTTGATGGTTCAGGTCCTGCTAATGAGGCCTGCATGGCTGAGGATGGGGGTCTGCATGCTGCTGGAGCAGCCAGTGCAATGAGGGGGTTCTAGGGGCCCACCCCCACAGTGTGCAGCCTGTGCAACACATGCTGATGTCATCTGGGGCCCACAGCCTTACCAGATCTGAACAGCCCTGGACTAGCTTATACTTGAGATCTTTTCCATGTCTCTGTGGTATATGCCTACAATTTCTATTTAATTAACCACAACGACCATGATCAAGTTAGTAAAGGACACTTGCACACACTTTATGTTAGCAGAAATGGACAGCACAAACTTCCGCTTATGGCTCCAGCTACAATCATCCTTGAAAGCAAGCATGTTGTGCTAAATCACCCATAACAATAGAACAGGGGCTATCCCTGGTGAGGAACTACCCTGGAAGCTAGTTGCAAGCAGTAAGCTGCACAGGGGCTGGATATCTGGCAGCCTAGGAGCAAAGAACTACAAGCATCTCAGCTAAGTCACCATAGAAAAGGGCAGGCCAATCATCAGGCCAAATTGGAAATCCCTGTGGGTAGCTGGAGAGCCACCTGTCAGGAAAGGGCAGGGATCTAGAGGCACATAAGGCCAATACATGAAAACAATCAGGCAGTCTGGCCCTGCATGCAGCAGGGAGAGGAGGTCCAGAGCAAGGCAGCTGTAGAGAGGGACTGCCAAGCACTCAGGCTGTCCCTGAGAGATGAAGGTATATAAAGGGAACTTACAGTATGTGAGGAAGTTAGTGACCCAACAGGAAGAGTTTTTGCTTGCACAGCCTGTAGGTTTGCATTTATGTCCTGAATAAGAACGAGAGGACCAGATGGTGGTTGGAGGGAAGAATAGGAGACCACACAAGGGTAGCCTAGGAGATGCTCCAGATTTTCAGCCCTTTCAGAGGCAGACTCCAGCCAAGAGGGCCAGCAACTTCGTTCCAAGAGAAAGGAAGGGTTAGGGTCCATCTGTGAGGGCCAGGGCCTGAGCCTCAACAGAGAGGAAGGGGCAGGCTCTAGCCATGAAGGCCAAGGCCAAAGGCTCAAGCACAGTGAGATGGGCCAGGGACCAGACAAGGCTGAGACACAGAAGCCATGCCAGAGGAAGTGGGCCTGGGCTAGCAGTCTACAGCAAACAGTAATTAGCAAACTAAAGCCAAGGGGGCTGAAGCCCATACAAGCTGGTTCATGAATCTAAACCATCTGTGAGGTGTGGGTTTGACTGTAGGGACAGAGGGAGACCATGAATAGGTCTTAAGGCAACCATTGCCCTGGGGCATGGGTAGGGCCAGTTGAGCCTCACTTAGTGCTTGGGAGCCCAGACTAGTATCAGCTAGGTATGGGAGGGACCTGCTGGCTAAAGAACAGACAAAGACTCACTCTTTTTAATAATCAAATAACTCCATCAAGACACGGCAGGAAAGAGGAAAAAGAGAAGGTACCTAAGAAGCCTGAGCAGGGCTGGAACTGTGTTGTCACTAAGGGACATCGTAGCTGTCCCTGGTGCCCAGTCCTGTTACACACTGATAGAGCTCTCAGAGAGCAAAGATTTTGGAAAGTCCATTTAGAACCATTTAGAATGTGTAAGCAACCTGGTTGTATAAATAACATATCAATATAAATATACATTAAAAAATATATGTGAACATGTATAATTACTGACATCTTCCACTACAAACATTTGTCAGTGTAGTGCTAAAGTAACAGGTTTCTGTAAGCTGGTACAGCACTCAACCAGCCTTTTTTTCTGGACTCACAGCCAATCTCTCAAATTCAAACTACAATATATATTTTATATCAAAACCCTTTTCTTCACAGTGGAGTCAAAGGAACCAGAAGCACAATGCCTTTTTCTTCAGCTTCCAGGTTTATAAAATACATAGCACTCATTCTAGGGTTTTGAAAGCAAGCTGTGCCTTTCCCTAGGCTGCATGTGCTTTTCCAAACCTCTTCTGCTCCATCTCTTGCAGCTAGGGACCTCTTCAATATTCCCAGCAAGGAATCTGTTCGGGAACTGGATGCCTTACATCTGTACCTTCTGCTTTCTTACAAGGGCTCTACACCCTCACAGTGCCTTAGAAACAACTTCCATAAAATAATTGTAAAAGCTAAAATAGGATCACTGACGTTATCATTACACTGAACTAAAGTTCCTTATTATTTTCACAATGCTGGTTTTCCCCTGTCATATTGTTCACCCTAAAACTGACTGGCTGAGTTGCCCAAATGATATAATTGCACATCCTTTGTTACACTGTACAAGTGCTGAGAGAATCTGGCTCTCCTCATATCAGTTCCAGTGTACTCCAATTTCTCTTTCGTCATCTGAGACTTAGCACCAAGACACAATGGAGAGGGGGGGAGTGCGTGTGTGTGCGTGTGTGTAGCACAAGTTTTCATGGCCTGACGCTCACTTCATTGGATATAGTACTTTCCACAAAAGTTTGTGCTATTATCTACTTTGGTTGGTCTATAAAATGAAAATCAACCCTGTCTTCCACTGAGTAGATTTTGCTGCTATTGAAGTCGATGGTAAAGCTTGTAATGACATCAAGGCTGCAAAATCATACTTCTGGCTTTGTTCCTATCAGAATAACTAAAAATGATCTGGCATCACTTCTTTTTGGTAAGTCTCATCCTATTGCTGCAAGGAAGATTCCCATCTACTCTTAACTTTTCCTCTAAAGCAAAACAGGCTCTTAGTCACATGCATAATGGTGGATAATGGCCTGACAAAGATTGTCTATTAGATATTTTAGCTTTGCATGGATCCACATGACACTTGCAATTGCCTTCTGGGAATTATTCTCTTCCACAATACCCACTAAGAAAATTAAGCTTTCCCCCTTAATGCATTCCATTTCAAGGCAAACTAGACTAATAAAAACATCTTTTCCATAACACACAGTGCAATTGAAATTGTACAACATAAATTTTTATATTACAGTAAAAGCTGTGTTATCCAGCACCTTACAAGCCAGCATGCTCTGTTAACTGGCATGCCAGCTTGTAGGGTAAAAGTGAAACAATAAGTGCCCACTTGGCACATCCAGTTTTGCCGACCCCCCCACATCCCAAAGCAAAGCAGCCTGTGTGGGGCCCACCTCCCTGCCCCTTGGGGCTCATGGGACCTGTGGGAGGGGCAGTGATGCTGTGGGAGGGGCACCGACACCCTGGATGGGGCAGAAGAGGCAGCAACCTGAACAGGCAAAAACGTTTGTTCAGCCCTCTCAGTTAACTGGCAGATTTTGTTATCTGGCACCCTTCCTTCCCCATGGGTGCTGGATAACAATGCTTTTGCTGTAGCAATAATTGTATCATGTACACAAAAGCAAGCACTTCAACACTTTGCATATGAATATTAAACAATGTTCTGTTCAGTCCATTTTTTTCTCTAAAAAGTAGCCCCAAGCCAACTTTCTTTTGAGACAGTTAAAAAAAAAAAGGTCTAAATACCTCAACAAACCTATATGGGTGTGTCCACACATGCAAGCACATGTGCTTACTATAGCTCAAATAGAAGCGGTGCAAATTTGAGCCAGGACTTTTTTGCCTCAGCACATGTGCCCAGACATGTACTTTGTTGGAGATCATATTGTACCACTTGGGGCAACATAACCCTGCCTGGATCTTCCTGGATCTAGCCAGGGGGAACTAGAGCCTGAGGCCAGCACCTGTGCTGCTCCAGCAGTATAAAAACCTGTCCTGGCCAGCAGCTGAGGGCTACTTGCCCTCAAAAGCTTCTGAGGCCCATCCACTTGGTATCTGGGTACACTAGCCCCTTATGTCAGCTAGACTGCTGAAGCAGCATCCCAATTTCACTTTTTAAAATACCCCAAAATCTACTTTCTTCCACAATTAGAACAAAAGTGAGGGGGAGGGATTGATGAGATAGACAAGGTTTTATTGCTGTATTTGCAACATTAGAGAATTTGGAAGCCTATCAGTGTCTCTAGCATCATAATAAAATAAATCCTAAATATCTATTTGGTTTTAATGTTTGCTTTTGGTTTCCTTTTGATGTGGTATGTGGGTGATGGGGGGTTTTCAGGGTGGGATGGGAAGGAGGTGGGGGAATGTGAGTGGGTCTGTGGGTGGGTGTGGGGACTGCTTGGGAGGGGTGGGTCCCCTGTATGAATGCCGTGTGCCCCTGGTAGCTGGCAGGGGGCACAGTGGCATTAGCACTGATGGGAACATGGTGGTAGCGAAAAGCAGGGAGCTCCCACAGATGGCAGGGGGTTGGCGAGCACCAACCAGGGGTTGGCGACCATCTGCAGACACCGCTGGCCACATCAGCAGCAATTGCTGACTGCCCACAGATGCCACCAGTGGTGGGGAGTTGGCAAGCGGTGACTGCCTTTTCTGAGGGGGTGCACCACCTCATTCAGGGGGTGCATGTGTACCTGCATGAATCCCCTATGCATGACCAATAGTCCCCTAACCCCACAGGGCAGAGCCTCCCCATAGTACCTGGACTACCCTGCCTGCAGGGTCCCAGCCCCCCCAGGGGTTACAGCTCTTCCACAACCACACCCCACTGGTCTCCAGCCCCCTACTCATTCTGCTCCTCCTTTCCAGCCTCTGGAGGCTGGAGATGAGTGGAAGAACAAGCAGAAGACTGGAGAGAATAGGAGAATGAGCAGGAGACTCGTTCGTCCCATCCCCATTCATTCTCCCCCCCATCGCCCGTTCATTCCCCATCCCCCTTTTGTTTCCCTAGCCCCTCCTGTTCATTCTTCCAGCTCCCTGCTTGCTCTCCCAGCCGTCTGACACTCAACAGCAATAGCAGAAAGTAAGAAGGAGGCTGAAGAGAGTAGGGAAAGTCTCCAGTTTATCTCCAGCCCCCTGCTCCTTCTGCTTGTTTCCAGCCTCATGAGGCTGGAGATGAGCAGGAGAAAGAGCAGGAAGCTGGAGACAAGCAGGAGAATGATCAGAAGGCAGGAGACAGCCCCTGGAGACACTCCCCTGCTGTCTCCAACCTCCTGCTCATTTCCCTTCTTGTCTCCAGGCTCCTGCTCATTCTCCTGCTCATCTACAGCCTCCTGAGGCTGAAGACGAGCAGAAGAATGAGAAGGGGGTAGAGATGAGTAGGAGGCTGGAGACAAGCACCTGGAAATGAGCTGGAGACTTCTCCAGCTGTCTCCAGGCGCCTGCTCATTCTCTGCTACTGCCAGTGAGTGTGGGGGTGGGCGGAGGGAGGGGTTGAGATAGGGATTGGGGAGTTGGGGGAATTAATGGGGGGCAGGGGATTGAACAGGGAGTTGGGGAAAGGAATGGGGGCTGGGGCCAGGTGGGGCCTCTCCCAAGGTCCCCTCCCCCCTCCTCCAGGCCCCTAGCCACGTACTTATCTAGAACTAAGCCAGTCCAGGTCCCTGCCACTTGCACCGCTGCCTGCCCTGCATGGGCAGGCAGCATGCTTCAGCACCAGGAAAAGGGCCAACTACAGAGATGCTTGGGCAGGCTACCAGAGTCTTTGTGAAGGACCAAGCCTACAGTTTCCTCAAGGCATGGTCCAGAACTGTGCCCTGACCTCATTTTTTTCTCCCCAGAGTACTGGGGTCTCATTTTGTCCTGGCATGTTTTTTTGTTTCCGCACATGCCTTTTTCAGCATCTCAAAGGGGTTTGAGATGCTGCAAGAGCCATGTGCACAGTCATCTGGACATGCCTCATGAATCTAACTTGAAAAGTTGAATATTAATCTTTTGGTGAAGTAGAATTATTGACTGTAAAAGAGTTGGCGTCCTCTCATCTAAAGTCTTCTCACTACAAGGTACATTCATATATTCTGATTTTGTTGTGAAGTTGAAGTCACTAAAAGCAAGGTTTCCTGAGTAAAGAATGGAATGCCACAGAGCTATCTATTGGAACAGATTTTTGCTGATTCATAGAAAGGGATAATGTTAAAAGTATTTCCCCCCTTAAATAGCTGTTTAATGTGTGGACACAAGTAACACATCAGCCTATATTTATTCAGGCCTATGAAACTTAATGTCCTAATTATTATAACATTAATGTTTTCCTCAATGTGTTATTAATCTGAAACTAAGGAAAGGTTTACTATTTATTACTGTTATTGGGAAATCAACAGAACTGGGAAGAGACAGACTATGTAACGCAGAGTAACTGTTGAAAACCT
>JAGPOW010000229.1:4626547-4641015 GCA_030014935.1 Caiman crocodilus
ATGATCAGAGGTCAGGGAAGCAGACCCTACGATGACAGGCTGAGAGCCCTGGGGCTCTTTAGCCTGGAAAAGCGTAGGCTCAGGGGTGATCTGATGGCCACGTACAAGTTTATCAGGGGTGACCACCAGTATCAGGGGGAACATTTGTTCACCAGAGCACCCAAGGGATGATGAGGTCGAACGGTCATAAACTACTACAAGACCGTTTCAGGCTGGACATAAGGAAGAATTTCTTTACTGTCCAAGCCCCCAAAGTCTGGAACAGCCTGCCATCGGAGGTGGTTGAAGCACCTACATTGAACACCTTCAAGAGCAAACTGGATGCTTATCTTGCTAGGATCCTATGACCCCAGCTGACTTTCTGCCCTTTTGGCATGGGGCTGGACTCGACGATCTTCCGAGGTCCCTTCCAGCCCTAATGTCTATGAAACTTATGAAATCTATGAGACAGAAGTTAGAGGGGAGAGGAGCAGAGATTGAAGCAGGGCTAAACCATAGTAAAGCAAAACCCAAATTAAGGGTCCAAATAACAGTTTTATTACACAGACAACACACTACACAGCCCCATGAAGTTATTGGCTCGCTCTCTCTCGCTCTCTCTCTCTCTCTCTCTCTCACACACACACACACACACACACACACACACACACACACACACACACACACAGCAGGAGAAAGAGACTCAGTGGAAGGGTTGGGGTCCAGGCAGGGAAAAAAAGTAGAGCCCAAGTCCTTGGTTGAAGAGGGAATGGGGGGTGATAACTACCTTTCCAGGTTGGAAAGAGGCCCTTGTCCAGTAGGTGTTGTCCAGAGAGGGGTCACCTGTCAGGGGCAGGGCCTCTGGGTAGATAGGTGATGCGGCATGGTGCTGGTCCAGATGGAGAGGGCATCCCACTGGATCTGTCTTTGTTGCCCCTTTTTTATAGGGGCAGACCTTGTGTTACCCTAGTGACATAAGGCATACCCAGGCAAGGGCCAGCCCCTGGAGTACTGAGCATGTGCGCTCCATGCAGGGATGTGCAGTTTCGGGTTTTTGTAATGGTGGAGTACAATGGTACAGCTGCTGGTTTTGCAAGGTCTTTTGTCTTTCAAATGCTGGGTTCTTGTCTCTGTTCCTGGGTGAGTTCCATGGTTCCTAGATGAATCAATTCATGGTGATGGCCTGGTCATTATAGGCCATTCAGTAGAGGCCTACTACCATTGTATTTCAATCATTCCCAATCACCAATTTATATAGAAGGGGTACATGAATGAAACAGTTGCAACACAGGGGATGCCCAGGCAGAGGACACAAGATGGAGGCTTGACATAAACTTGACATGACTTACACTAACTTACATATATATAGGCCTAAAACAGTAATCACACAATATAAAAGCAGTACAAACATAATAATTATCACTTATAAACTTATCTATAGGGAATAGAGAGGGAGAGAAAAAGTCAGAAATGGTTGGGGAAGAGGAGGGAATGCATTTTAAAATACATAAAGAAAAACTGGGGTTTTGTTACATGCCATGGGTGTTCCCCAGGGACAAGCAGCAGTGGCACATATTGTCCCTGGAGAAACAAAAATCTGCGCTCATGTGGATACAGCCATGGAGTTTATGTATTTGGAGCCCAGAATGAGGGTGTTTCTTTAAGATAGAAAATAGGTATGTATTGGCACTTTTAAGAGACACAGAAAAAGGCAGATTGTTTGGAGTAGTGCCTCTGTAGTGTACCAGCTATAAAACTGCACAGTTCATGTTACCATTTGGGTCACAGCAGTAAAGCAAAGACTTATCTCCTATTCCGATATTATCCAACTGTTCCTCAAGCATTGCATGGATCCCTTTTTTTGGACAATGTCTTGGTGACTATTTAATTTCCTGTCCCAAAATACTAAGAGGCTTACATCAACTCCTTTCAAGATACTCTGTATAGAGTGGCATCATTGACAGTCCTAATGTAAACTGGTTGTTTTTCCATGACAAGCTTTTAAATTAATGAGTTGATCCAAATTATGCCACATCTGAAACTGATCTAGAATAAAGGCACAGAATAAAGGACATCGCTGATGGATCAACAACACACCTACTTTCCACTTATTCCCTCCCCTGATTACCCCACATTGGTTTGGTAGCTATATATTATCTACCATTTTAAAGGTATGGATTATTGCTATGCTTAGCATAATGATATGCTCAATAACAAACATATACATTTTTATCATAATGTTATTTACCATAAAATCCACCATCTATGGGTGAGAACAAGCATTTGCGAGACCCAGTTTACATTTCGGCAGCCTACTTAAAGCTACCTAAAACTAAACTGGGAGCAATGTGTGCAGACATTTGCCACTGCCAGGGGTCAGTAGGAACAGGGCATCCTCAGGGCTGTGGCAAATGGCTGAACTTTCCAAGGCCTGGAGCTGTGCTGTGAATACATGCAGGTGTTTAGTAAACTGGGTTAAACCATTTTAGATCAAGGCAACACAGATCAATCTAAAGTTAGTTCACCTAAGAAGGTGAACTTCTTAGGCAAACCAACTTTAATCAGGCACGCCAAATATTTGGCGTGATTTAACCCCTCTGAACACTTATACACCCAGGCACTTAGCTTGACCTTACCTTGGTTATGATGATCTAAATGTAACATTTTTATATACCCTATGCTTTCTGATAGTGAAACTTTTCCTTTACAAAAATTAACAATTATAAAACTTGATATTTAGCAACATACTACCTTTTTACTGGTATTAAACTAAAATGTCAAGGAAAACATTCTGTTTTCTAGGCCTGTGGTACACCACCTCTTGAGACCATGGGCACAACTCTCCATATGTTTAACTATAAGATGCTCGTCTCAGCTTCAGCGTACCATTACCCACAAACTTTATCTTCAGAGTTCGTTTTCTTTGAAAATTCAATTCTGTCTTTTCAAGTGAAATTGAAACTTCTTGTTTATACAAATATGTTTATCCACATTTGCTCCAAATCCTGGCTTTGCATGAACTTCGTAGTTTTGTCACCGAGTGCAATGAACATGAAAGAGGTTCATAAGAACAATATATTTCTAATAGAAGAATACAGCAATAGAACTGACCAAAAATGGGGAGAATATTTCACCAACATTCCCAAAGAAATATCTTCTTTTTCCCCCATTGGTTAATTCTGAGATTTTTTTTTCCAGCTGCAGTGATAATTGCCATTTGAAATGCTTCTTAGCATTTAGACAAATGAGAAACTCTGATTTAGACTTTAGAAGTAAAGTACAGCTATTCTTTAAAAGAAAAAGGAAAACGTTTTAGAATTAGCAGGAGCCAGAAGCTTCCCCACTTGTTCCCCATTTTAACATTCCCCCTACTTTCTATGGCTGCACTGCTGGTTTTAGTCTCTGGCTAGCTCCTAACAAGCCAAATTCAACCCTGATTTATACCTACATTAGCAATAACTTTTCACAGAAAGTAAGTCAGCCTTCTCCATTCTGCACTGACTTTCTAAAATAAAGGAAAATCCTACACCCTTCTTCATTTACTAATCAAACAAAACACTGCTGTATTATTGTAAAATGCAACCTTTTGGATTATTACCCCTGGAATAAGCTGCTTTTTCTCTCTGAAGTCACTCTTCGTCTCTGTTTCCCCCCATGTGTAACCTAAACACAAAAATATTTGAATTGGACTTTCAAATGCATAATACTGAAGGATTTTAAATTAGGTAAAATGTTTCTTCCCACCAGTAGTATAAGGATGTGGTCAGGTACCTGAGACAAAGCAGAACC
The DNA here is from genome assembly GCA_030014935.1 of Caiman crocodilus. Classification (NCBI taxonomy): domain Eukaryota; kingdom Metazoa; phylum Chordata; order Crocodylia; family Alligatoridae; genus Caiman; species Caiman crocodilus. The sequence continues at coordinate 4,630,316 of JAGPOW010000229.1, forward strand.
AGTGACTTCCAGTTGCTGCTGCAATTGTGACTGTTGCTGTTTTTTTTCATTTTCCCCTAAAAATTGGCACTGGGGGCAGTTGCTTCTTCTGTCCCTCCTAATCATATCACCACTGCCCATCCCAAAAAGGAAAAACAGTGAGTAGGAACATCAAATGTACTATTGTGAGACCTACAGAAGGCCTTGGACTGAAAGCTAACTAAAGAAGGAGGATATGGTTGAAAAACCATAACAAAATATTATGAAAAGAGTACATTGTAGGAGATTTTTTCTTTTATACTTGATACCATATATCATGGTACTTTAACATGTTGGTGCATTCTTTTTATCAGCGAATAAACAAATAACTAGGGCCAACTCTACTGAAATCAGCAGAATTCCTCTAATTTACCCAATCTCAGGATATTCCTGAAGAAACACTAGAAAATAATGGATACATTCTGGCTCCTATGAAGTAAAAGGCAAAACTTCTATTACTTGTAGTGAAGTAAGGATTTCACCCAATGAGCAAGTCTCATGAATGGACATTTCATAAAACATTAAATCTGTTCTTGAGGTAAGGTTTAAATAGGATCAATGCTTGGCTCAAGTAACATGCACTCTTTCAATGCCCCATTTTAACTTTCTCATTAGGATAAAGTATAATAGTTCACAGTTTCCTGATAATGAATGACACAACATCTGGATAACAATGTGGCAACACATTTGGAAAGGGAAAAAAACATTTTACAACACAAAAGCCAAAAAACAAACAATCGTGGACTAAATCACTACACAGGCCAACTACAATGCCACAAGAAGTTCTGCCCTGATTCTGTAGCTTTTACAAAATACCTCACAATACCAGATCGTTACTAATATCCTAATAATTATTACTATGGTTAATACATTTGTTCAAAATTATAACAGACTGAGTTTAAAAGGTCTGCCCCATCATTTTTTGCCTACTGCACATAAACAGAACTCCTCAAGGAGCAATTGGGAGGATCCCACTGGGCAGTTATATCTCCACCGATGACTGCTATGCTGGAGATCATAGCCACAAAACTATGCCATCAAGTTCTCTTTAAGCATAGTTCACCTGGAGACAGATCTTTTGTCTTGCACTCACAAAATCTAGCCAGTCCAGCCACTACGAAAAAGTTCAGGAGAACAGGAATTATCCTCAGCAGGCCATTAAGGAGCTCTGGAATTGAATATGCACCTTAGGAGCAGTGGCTGGCAATCTTTTGGAGTTATGGGCAGGAAGTGGTCGACAGGAAGCTACTGCTGGTTCTTCCCACCTCCGGCTACAGTATGGGCACAGCTCTCAGTCAGCTAGTCCTGACATAGCTTTTTGTTGCCTGGCCTCAAGATAGGAAAAACTCTCCATTGCCAGAATGCCACAGAAACCCTTTGGCTCCACGGGCCATATTGAGTGGCTCAGCAGGACGAATGTTATCAACCTCTGCCTTAGAATATACAGCTTTCCAGCCTACACTGAAAGACACTTATAAGACAGGTGTTGACCTCTCTGAAAAGCAATTCAGTACCAGACTGCAAGAAAAAGTATTCTAGGTTTATAAAGTCACGGTGACAGGAGTTGCAAACCACAGCATTGCTAGAGAATTGTACGTGATATTAATGGGGAACGGTTCTATTGAAAGTGGCTTAGCAAATCACAGACAAACTCAATACACTGCTAGGAATCCTTCAGCTGATACTTCCTAAGGCTGAGATGGATAGACTGACTGCTTTCAGATGCCTTGTCTGGGTCTTCCCCCAAACCTGGAAACTGATAATAACAATGAAGTCCTGTAGCCCACTCCTCTCTCGCAGACCCATATCCTGTTACTGTACAATGCCATAAAGTGGGTTCTTCACCACTTGGGATGCACCACCCTGTGAGAAATCTCTTCATCTGCAGAAAGCCAAATAGGATTATTACTTCATTCATTCATCAACACCAGGGTTCTGACAACTACAGAAGAATGGAGCTGCGTTTCCCTACTTGATGGTATTATCTGTTAAATTTAAATGCTTTTGTGATCTGTTTGGAGTACACTTATAAAGATTATTTTAGGGACACTGACTTGAATGGATGGCCAAATCTGGTGTAGAAGATCTGATTGAATTTAGCAAAATTTATTGCTAAATTTTTCAATAAGATGTTCTGTATCATTTCCACTGTTTTATAGCTGGCTAAATATCACTAAGTTTCTGTGTAAAAGAATAACAATATCTTCAGATTTAACTACCACTTTAAAATATAGTTCTATATCCTGACCATTTCACAAGTACACCTTCTTAACTTTCATTTCAACTTCAGCTCTTTAATGATTAGAAGGAAAATTAGAGATTTCAGGTACTAAAAAAAACAGTCCTGATAGACAATCTCTTTTCAAAAGATTCTCTAAATCAATTCTTATTACAAATACAAAACCTTTGTTAAACTAATGCCAGCAATAAAAGATGGATAATCATAAACCATCATTTCAGTACCACTTTTCCCCTTTTGTACAATGGCTCTGGATGTCACTGGAGACAGTGACACTGGAGTTAGTAAACATTTCTTATAAAAGGTGTTCAAAGTATGAAAAGGCACCAATCACGTCATCTTACTTATAATCCCCACCTCTTCAACTCACAAATGTTTTTGTTTTGTATAATGGTTGCCATTTGTCTGCTACACACATACATGCGGACAAACACACACATACTTTATATACATATACATACTATATTATATGTGACCCACTGATAATTCACATATCTTGGAATTTATGTCTTTGCTTGCTCATTGAAAGGGTAATCTATTTGTCACCTTTCCCTCCAATCACTGAACTAGAACACACAAAAATAATACTTAATCTTTGTTTGGCATTTCATCTTCCTGTCACCTTTGCATCTCCTTCTGATGGCCACAGCATGGCCTTTAGTTAACTACTAAAACCTCCATCTTAAACTTTTAATCCTGTTTGTTACTTTTGCAGTATTTATCAATGCAATGGAAAAAAATATTTGGTATCACATGATTCCCAAACTTCCTAGAGGATATGATGGAAAGATGTGGTTACAGAAAATGTTAAAGGCATATGTTAACATTTCCTGACTTTTAAGAAAATAAAACTACATGGTAAATCATGAATATTTTGTGCTCTCCAGGTCTCAAGAAATTTGGCACAAAGAATAATACTTGTTAAATGCTCTATTTAGTTTTGCTGAATAAATATAAACAAAGTGCTTCGTCTTTTTTTAAGTACTGACAATGCACTTGGAGTTTTAGCCAGAATGATAGCAGTCCCTGCCCAGAGGCCTGCCACTCTGAAACAAAACACAGAGTTGGATCAAATATACCAAAAAGCCTAGAGGGTGAAAATGACCTCCCTAGAGGGTCTATTTTACCCCCAGGTCCCTTTTCATTCATAATGCTGGTCAAGTTGGCATTGCCATGCCTGTAGGTGTGCAGGGTATTGTTTGCCTCCAGGTGGAGCATTTTACATTTCTTGATATTGAACTTCATCTGTTTCCAATCCGCTCAACTTGCCAGCCTATGTCTGCCTGTATCTACAGCCTATCTTCAAGTGTGACCATGTTTCCCCATAACTTGGTATTGTCCATGAACTTGGCCAGTGAGCTCTTCACCACAACATCCAAATCATTGGTGAAAATGTTGAATAGTACTGGACCAAGCACCAGCCCCTCCAGGACACCGCTGGCTAGTTCTCACCAAGATGACACAGATCTGTTTATTAGAACTCTGTGGGTCCTACCCTGCAGCCAGCTTCCTACCCACCTAGCTGTCTCAGTTAAGCCCACAATCCTCCAATTTACTTGTGAGAACATCATTGGATACCAGATCAGAAGCTTTTTGAAAGTCAAAGTATGCAACATCAACCTCCTCTCTCTTCTCCAGGTGGTGAGTTACCTGATTATAAAAGGAGATGAGGTTGGTAAGACAAGATCTGCCCATGATGAAGCCATGCTGGCTATCATTCAGAATCCTGCCTTCTGCAGCTTATCACACATAAACTCCTTAAAGAATTTTTCCAGGATTTTCCCTGGGATAGAAGTTAGTCTAATTGGCCTATAGTTACTCAGGTCCTCCCTTCTTAAAGATGGGCACTACACTGGCCCTCTTCCAGTCCTCAGGGACTTCTCCAGAGCGCCACAAATTTTGGGTTATGCAATAACTTTGGCCAGCGCCTTCAGCACTGTCAGATGAAGTTCATCTGGTCCTGCTCACTTATATTTGTCTAATTTGTTATTTGAATGACACCAGTTTCTAGCTGACATTTCAGTCAAGTGGGAAACATGTATTACATCAACATGAATGTGAAGGCTAGGGGCCAAATTTACACATAAACCTGTATAAGTGACCATAAAATGGTTCAAATCTGTAACACAACAGAAATTCAGGGCACATGAATGGTTTTCAAAATGATCAAAAATGGTCTAAAGATAAACCTGGATGAATGTAGCATCAGACTTAATTTATTTAGGTTAAATAGGTTTATTGAACTGTCCCAGATTCCCTCCAGATTCAAGCCAACTTACAGACCCCCAGCATCACAGGGTGCTTTGTACATCCCTGCAAACCCCGTCTTTCAGGGTGGGTGAGCTATCCTGGGCCAAAGCTGTCTGCTTTTACAGAGCAGGCTGGCATGCTCTAGCACCCCCTGGCTTCTAGCCTGGGCCACTGAAGCATGGAGCTGCACTTCTGGAATCAGAAGCTCCATTTTCCCTTGCTTTTTGGTTCAATCTATGCAGCTTAGACTAACCTACGAAGATTGAATTGATTCAGCCTTGGGCTTTTTGACTGTCTGTACTTAGCCAAAGAAATCTTTATGCTCTGGCTAAAAATTCTGTTATGGAGTTCAGACAGGAGGAAAAAATAAACTATCCAGTCTGAAAGTTATTCCTGCCTCTCCAGTCCCTAAATCACAATATAATTTCCAAAGTCCCTAAAACTATGATTTTCTGTGATAGGGAACCTAACCAGAGTACTTGGCAAGAGAGTAGAATAAGAAACACCCTTTTCATTGCATGTAGATGGGTGTTATTTTCCTGATGGAAAGTAGTAATATAGGATGCTCCATCTTACTTCTTTCATCTTTCCTCATCTACTGTAGAAAATGCCTCTATCCTTAAAACAATGGTGCCTCCTGTGGCCTGCATTATTTGTTAGAAGACAGATAGAGTGACAAAGGGACTAAGAATGTGAGCAATAAGGAAATTATTAAAATGAGCTGTTCTCTTTTCTGTCCTCAACACTGTTTGGTGTTTGTTGTAAGGGAATGGGAAAAGGCAAGGAGTACTGCCTTTTTGCAAGTATTTGTTCTAAATAGATCAACCAGTCCTGAAAATAGAATCTGCAACCTCCTTGGCTCATTTTGCCTAGATATATTCTGTTAGATCATGCCAATTAATAGATATTTAAAGGTGTTAACTCTGTATTTTCAGAGTACTAAATATGCTTCCCTCAGAGTTGCATTCTGCATTTATTTCACAGTGGAAAAATAAAAAAAAGATAACTTGGGGGGGAGGGGAGTGATGAGATGTGTGCTGTCATTTACAAGCAGCCCCTCCAACCCCCCGCCCCCAGTTCATGTACTTGTCATTTTATACTTGACAAAAGAAAATTTAGAGCTGAAGGTGAAGTGAAAAGTCACATATTAAAAAAAACTACCTTCCCTCTATGCTTTGCAGAAAAATTGTCTTTAGTGCTTTGCTGGGCTAACAACAACTTTAAAATATTATTTTATTTGTTCTGTATCAGCGAGTTTCCTAACATCAAGTCTTGGCATTGTCAACACTCATCACCAATTTTCCTGAAGGACCCTTAAAACACAAGGGGTCAGAGCACTCAAGTTATGCCAAGGGAGTGGAAAAATTGAGCAGAGAGGATATAGTTAGCCAGATGAGCCTAACCTCAGTTACAGCAAGAGGGGCTACAGCGCCTAAAGCAGATCATGTAGGTAGGCCAGTTCTATTGAAGAGCATGCTAAATAAAGCTTTTTTTTCCTCCCATGGAAGCTTTAAAAATTTCCTCTCAGTGACCCCTGGGGGGTGGGTCTTTAGGCATCTGGCTGGGGTCATTTGACCCTGGCACTCTTTCCTGCCTAGGGCAGGGGATCACACTCAATGATCTATTGAGGTCCCTTCTGAACCTAGCATCTATAAATCTATGACATTCCCCCTTCAAGAAGTCCAGAATGATACTACTGTCCAATTCTCACTTGGATGAATCACCATGTCACAGCACACCTATCTTTGCTAGCACTTCTGGCCTTGCACCAGCTTTTATAAATTTATCCTATGGTCTATATTTCATTATCATAAAAGTAATTGATGTATTTTTTTAATGTTTCTTATGCTGCTATTATTTGTTCAGATAAATAACAGGTTAGCACTTGTTAACAACACTTTCAAGTTGCCTCATTTCAAAACAACTGTGTGTTCCATCTGCAACTGCCTAGAAAAATGCTCTCTTCCTAAATAATCCGTATGCCCTCCCTACTGGTCATAGGAACACAATTTCTAAGTATTTTTATAGATAAAATGTTTAGTGCAGCTACAGAGAGAAATTTTAAATTTATTAGCTCTTGTTTAAAGTTGGTCTCTTCAGGCTTAGCCTTTTGTTTTCAAAAAAGTGTTGGAAAGAGCACAGTTAGTGATACATCGTTATATTATGTCAATTCATTCAATTTTTTAAAGCACCACAATAATACCAGTTACTACAAAAATGAAAAAAAAACAATGCAAACTATGGAGATGGATGAACTATTTATATTCAGCATAGTCCCATTGCTACTCAGGAGCTTTCAACCAAAATTCAGACTAATACCAAATGAAAACTTAAATTATATCCACAATGGATGCATTTTGGTCAGCACAGTACACTGATATATAATATGCATATTTCAGTAGTCACTAGCATGGGGCCAGCCAAACAGAATATGACTTGATTCTGTCTTGTTCTTGTAACTTAAAATTGAATTCCATCTATGTTAGCTTATAACAATTTGTAAGATAGGATGCAATGTACTTAAGTAGGCATCTAGCCTATTTCTTCTTTTAAAATTATTTTATTTTAATGTTTTGTTTCAACTGCTCAATAAAAATACTAATGTCATTGATCATAGGTGCACAAAGGAATGAGACCTATGTGTCAAAACTTGTTCTGAGCTATTATGACTACATGGTTAGCAACACCTGAGCTAGCCATTATAAGGCTTTAGGGGGACTGTGAGGCTTATTTTAATAATCAGTTATCCAGTTTCCCAGTTATTAAGTATTCCAGTCAGTTCATTTTCACAGATCAGGAATACGCTGTTCAGCAAAACACTTTGACAATATTAACTTTCTGGATTTTCTCCCAGTAAAAGCCCTTCTGTTCCCCGAATCTCAGTTTGAGGATGACATTTTTTCAGCACACTGTGCTGTAGCACACGGTAATGTGAGAAAACAACACTGAATGCTTTGAGTGTCACATAATGAATTAACCTAGATTTAATATGAAAGTTATTGCATTTTAAGTAAATGATGAACATTTATTAAAAGCATATATCAATGTATGTCCCTTTCCCCAAATTTATTACATAACATCTCTTCTGAACTTGCCATTTGTGTTTTAATCAATGCTCCTAGCTTTGAAATTCATAAATATATTTGCAAATGAATGTTAGTCTTAGGAACTGCTCTAGTGTTGAGAGGCAAGGTATGATAAATGCCAATGCATGACCCTGTCCTGTTTAAGCTATTTATGTTGCATCTTGTTTTTAAATATTCACCCATCTCTGAATGGAGCACTAAAGGAGTCCTTAATCACTGAGACAGTTTCAATTAGTGTAATCTAGACATGTCCACATGAGACACTGACTGCACAGTTACTGATTAATACTGTGCAGTACAGCATCACAGTACTGACAGTAGTAACATGTTACTACACAGTAGTATTACTTAAAATACATTCACCAGTGCTACTGTGTAGTAACTCCAGTTACTGCACATTTATTATTACTTATACAAGTATTAAATAAATGTACAGTAACCACTTGCACAGTAGCATCTCATGTAGATGTACCTTCTAGGTCTCGAGAAAATCAAGGATGTGAAGGTTGTCATTGAAGACCCTTTATGGCCAATACTTCACAGTTGCAAAAAACCTTTCAAGATTTCCCTTCTACACCTCCCAAATATGCTGAAGGGATTAGTTTTGAGTTCTGAACATTTCCACCCTAACCATTTTCCTCATTATTAGAGGATAAAAGTATACATAAGAAGCATTCCATGCTACATAGAGCCAGAAATGTAATAGTATAAGCAGAACTAAAGCTGGCTAAAGTAATTACAAAATTTCATTCAATTATATTTGAATCAGTATCATGTTCATGACATTTCAGTCATTTTATGTGATTATTCATAAAGGCATTTTTTTCTTTACAGAAATGTTCACAAATAAATAAAAAGAGAAAGTTCACAACGTCACATAATCATATATATCTATGTACTAGAAGTGTATATTTGTTCATTTTGAAAACTTTTTGTAGGTCTATAAGTCATCTGATCAAGGAAGAGAAATAACTATATGGTAACAATTTCATCCATCACTGAAATGCAGACAACTTAAAAAAAATAAAGTAGATCATCCATTATCTAATACAGCATTAGGTAATGGAAAAAAAACCTGTTTTTGAATTTCAATTATAATGGAAAATATAATAGGTAGGACCCAAACCTGGAGTTTGGCCAGGAGATTACATTTAGGCCCCGGTGAATGTTATACTTAAGACACAATTTTGCATCTTAAATAGTAGCCACACATTTAGGCAATTAATGGTGCCGCATAAATATTCCACAAAAACTGTAATATTTTTATGACTGGTTTCATGGTACATTACATTGAACATTTGGCATGGTTAGGACTTCACTGGGGTTTCCTATGGGCTTCAGTGAGGTGCCCATTGGCCAACAATCAGCTGTTGTCTGGATCCAAGACCACACCAAGGCTGGTAGCAGGCCTGGTATGGTCCCTGCCCACCAACAATCAACTGACTCTGGGACTATACCAGAGCTCTAACTAGTCACAAGGCTGTCCCTGCCAGTGATGAATCAGTTGATCATCAGCTGAATCAGGAGCTCATGAGAGCTCAAACCAACCACACAGTACAGTTCCCAGAGCCTGACAATTACCTGATAATTGGCCAGCTCCAGGGACATCCCATGGCCAGTTGGAGTTCCAGTATGGTCCTGATTTAACCAACAATCAGCTGATGTCAGCCAGCTCAAGGCACCACACCAGGACTGATTGGACCCCACCATGTAGTCCCAGTCCTGATGATCAGTTGAATGTCAGCCAACTGTGGGAATAGTACTGGGGTGGTCCCAAAACTAAGCAAGATTCAACTGATTGTAAGGCACCTGCCTTTCAACTTGCCAATGCAGGAGAAGCCCAAGATCCTGATCCCAAAATTTACCCCATCACACCTTTAAATGCATGCCTGCCAGGTGCCTTAATTCTCATCTCTCTCCTAATGTATGAATCTACTGCATCTGAATACTTCCATTTCTTCACCTTGTTGCTCTTTTTGATTTTTTCAACATTTCACTCATTTCTTAATTTTAAAACCTTTAAATCTGACGTGCTTCATGTCTGTATATTTCTAATACAATCATCATGTTCTTTCTAAGCCTCATAAATGTCTAAATAAACATATTTCATACCAATTTTAATTTAGACTTGCATAAACTGTTAGCACTTCCTAAAACATGTATACTCTATTCATGTTTCAGGTTGATAAGTTTAAGATTAATGAGGCATGTATTTCAAATCAAAACTATATAAGAACAATCTTTTGAATTGTTCTGAATAATTAATCTTGTTCAACCTTTCATTAATATAGTGGAAAAATGGTACTGTATAGCAGATTAATGGAATTAATTAATTTTTTTTAAAAGTGTTTGCTTGTTTGGGGAGAAGAAAGGACCTGAGCACTGAGTAATGAGAAGCTGACAGTAATTCACATCAATTAAAATGATATAAAATGTACATTTAGTCTCTAATCTCGGACATTTCAGCACATGTTCAACTTAAATTATAAGAGTCTTGTCACTGAAGTTAATATATATATCTCCGTGTTTAGAACTGAACATTTTCCTGGATCAAGAACCAACAATATAATGGGAGGGGGGCGGGGGGAAATCAACCTTCAAAACTCAGAGGTAAATTTGAATACAAGACAACAGAGCTTTGATTTACCAGGATTTAGTAAAATAGTAAAAATTGAACTGAAGTTAATATGTACACATTATATGCACTGTATTTAGTTCAAACAAATATCTTCATATTAACAGATTTATACTTGCTCATTTTATATGCTTCAGGACTGATTATGCCTTGGAAATAGCAAATCCAAAGGCTCATACTGGGTGAGTTAACTGAGTTAACTCAATCTGACCACTGGTGTAAACAGATGCAATTAATCCAACCCAGCTGCATCTATTTCCATGCAAAATTTAGCCCAATATCTTTGAACAAAAAAAGTAAAAATATTGGTACTGTGTTTTGTAAACATAATAAAAAGCTCAATGTTATTTTTTTGAGCCCTATTTCATTGAGCAATTTTTCCCCATAAATATCTTCTCCCTTTGGAAAAAATTGAGTATTATATATAGATCAAGTTCTTAATGTTTGTTAGACTGTATCCTAGAAATGATCA
>JAGPOW010000229.1:4644472-4664940 GCA_030014935.1 Caiman crocodilus
TCTGCTGTAAAATATATTGATCATTGCTCCTACTTTTGCTACCTTTTATTATATGTGTCAGTTTAATGTCCCAGAGTAATGATTTGTTTTCACTTCTTAAGTTTTTCCTCCAGACTGTATGTCATGTTTGTATACTTTTTGTAAACCTAACTACTTTGGGGTTGTTTCCATCACTGTAAGAAATGGTGTAATAATAAAACATTCCTCTACTGCATTTCCCCAGTGCCTATGTCTTATAATCTTGACTTTAATGCACCTTTCCTGATTATAAGAACTGGTTCTACAGTAGACAGATATAAAAACATGAATCAACCTCTGTGGATTTGCTCACTGGTTTGAGTTCTGCCTTGTGAGAAATTAGAAATGATTGGTAATTATACAGGATCTTCCACCCTCCAGAGTACTCTGCCTTTGTGTGAATGTCAGAACTCCAAAGTACTTATAAAAGAAAGTTCCACTGAGTGCCACAATCCTAATACTTCCTAATACAAATTATTCAAATTATGCAGCACTGATTCTTTGGATCAGTTAATTAAAAGGCAAATATTTTAAACCTTTTAAAATGAGATTTTTCCTGCCTATTTGCTCTTTTAAATTTATTTTCATTTTAAATTACTGAGATACTAAATGCCCTGTAGTGACACCAATAATATTACCAATGGATTTAGGTCTTAGACCTACAAGTTGCTGAACAGTCTAGTTCTAATCAAACCAAGCATTAAATACACAATTCATTTTAAGGCTAAAAACAGAGGATGTATTTACCGAAGAACAGTCTTTTAAGCTAAGATCCTAAAGACATACATGCCTATTATTGCACTCATATTACCTGTGAAGGACCTATGAAGTACTGAAATAAGCATACATGACTGTCCCAGGGCTGTCTTGATGCAAGTCAAAGCCTGGGACAAGGAACCCCAATAGTGCAGACAGAAGTGACAATGTTCACCCAATCTGGCCACAGAAAGCAGTCTATAGTAGAGCTGTGCAAAACTGGATTCTTACCTTTCAGTCCTCTAAGCTCCTGCTGGTCTGAAGTGCTACTGCTCCAACTCCAGCTAGAGCTAACACTGATCATCATTTGTGTGGCTCACAGTGTAAAGTGCAAATAGGCGCAGTACCCAGAGAAGCTGGGTTGACTAGGAATCTGTAAGGATATTGCAAAGAAATGATTTGCTGTTCCCCACAACTACCATACCTCAAGGCCATAAAAATGCTACATCACAGACAGAACCAGTTGCCTGTGCCTTCTTTCTACCCAAATCTATCCCTAATCTCTTCCAGGTCACTGAAAAATGATGTGAATGATAATGAATTATAGATGGCTGGATTTTGTTTTGTGTTTGTTTGGGTTATTTTTAAATTCCTGTCATTGAAACAAAAACTGTTTGCAGAAACACAACAGGTTCAACCATAGTTTCGTCATGAAGGTTTTATTTGACCCACAATGGATTGTTTGATCAAAACCAGAGTGCCTGAATCAAAAACAAGGATAGATTCAGTTTCTTTCTCTGGTCCAATGACTATTTGTTTATGTATACTATGTAGAACAGCTCCAACTGGAGACTGAGGAAAATCATAGTTGACTAGACACACATCTAGGATACAAGAGACCTATATTTGAATCATCCCTGCTTAGAAGCTGATCTATTATTAATTATATAAATAGAAACAAAAGGGCCAGGAGCATTATCTCAGGTTTCAGGTGGTCAAAGTTGCTTCCTGCTTGGGAAGTTATGAAGCTTTCATTTTTAAAAAGTTGCCTAAAATTCTATATTTTCCATATGTCCAGTCTCCAGGTTGTAGCAGTATTGGTCTAGAGGAAAAAGCAATCATGGTCTATTGGTCCAAAAAGCAATATTGGTCAAAAAACAATATTGGTCTAGAGGAAAAAAGCCAAGACACTACTCCTGCCTTTGTTTAAGGTCATTTACTTCATCACAGAATCTCATAGGAGAGCTGAGAGACTCCTTTCCAGCTAAGAACTGCCTGCCCAGAGGACTGATGCCTCTGTTAAATCCTATGAAATATGAACTTTCATTTCTACCCGGGAGAATGTTTACAGTCTTTTCTCCAATGCCTGATGAAGGGTATTTGTGCTCAAAAGCTTGCAATTAAAGACTTTTTTTTACAAAAATCTTTCTGGTCTAATAAAAGATACCACCTCTACCATGAGCCCTGATTGCTTAATCAGACCTTATGTTTTTAATAACGGAAGACTAGATAAAATAAAATTCAAGGTTGTGCATTCATCTCATTCACAGAGACAGATTCTTAATTTTTACCCAGTGGTGATGCTGAAAAATTATCCAAAGCCTAAAAACTCATGGTTATATTTTGAAATTCTTTTGATCTAATTCTCTTTTGTTAGTTTCCTTTTGTTTCACTACCTGACAAAAACAGCTTGTGTCATTTTTAATTTCCCAGTGTCCCATTGGTACAGCCTGTGCTTGGAATACATGTGGTGTAAAAGATTCCCCACCCCCCACCTTTTCTGCAAGCAGCGTACAACCTAGATACCTAACCTGATGGAACTGGAATCATGCCTGCAACCTGTGTCCAATCATTCTCTGTGGTAAAGAAAATTCTATTGTCAAAGATAACACTCTTGGCCCTTTCTATTAAAAAATGGTCCTATTCACTCTTCATTTTACAGAGCCTTTCAAATGCAAAGCAGTTAGGCTGCCCATTACTATGAATGGGGCCTCCACAGGTACTGCTAGGAACCTTGCAGAAGTCTTGCTACTCACTCTAAATAAAAAGAAAAAAAAGCTATAGCTTTTTCTTCATTAATATAAGAATTTTACTACTTAATGTTGAATACAGTAAAGCATTTTCCTTATTTATCTCCAACTTTTTGTCTGAGAAATTTTAAGAGACATTTTTCAAGGACAAAATGAGATACGGGTAAGAGACATAAAAGATCATGGGAATGAATTTTAGAAATAGATAAATCTTTGATAAAATAATTTAAGTTAGTTTCCATGAGTGACTGCAGGAATGTAGCTAAAATTATTTTTAAAAGTGAATGTCCTTAAACTGGGGCAATGTTTGTGGTGTGGAAAGACCTTATAGCAGTGGTATCCAACCTATTTGGGTAGGAAATCACTTTTTAAATTAAAAAGCAACTCGAGATCTACCCACCACCCCCACCCCCATACCACCCTGCAGGTCTCTCAGTGGGAAGCAAAGTGGGGGACAATGTCAGAGCTGAACGGTTAAGAGATGCCTTGGCACAGCTGCGTTCAGGCACATTGCGAGTCCCCGGTGCAGGGATTTTCCCTGTAAGGTGGGAAAAGTCCTTGATGCAGAATCAGAGCTCACCAAAAGCTTGCAGCTGCACCATCAAATGCATGCTTTTGATTGACTCAGTGTAAATTATGCACACGTGGCGGTCAGCAATTGGCTCGCTGGCCGTATAAAAGGATTGGGTGACATCTGCCCAAGTTGGAGGAGAGCTTGAACACGCTTAGGGAGAGATCCCCACGTGTACTTTGGAGCCACGGAGGGGCCTGATCAACCACCAACGACTCCCTGTCGTGATTGCCATGACATACCCCATACCCTGCACAAGTGTGTGAGCATTGGTATGCCTGTCTACAGTTTTCGTTTGTGTTTGTCTACAGATTGTGCCTACACTGCATACCTCGTGTAAACAGCTTGTAAGTAAAGTTTGTTTCAATGACTGCTGCCTCTCATCCAACTAATTCCACTCTATCAGCGGCCCCATTCCGTCGGCATTTCTCAGCCCCCACAGACAAATCGAGTCGGGGGAGAAAAAAATATTTGGCAAGTAGGTAAGTCTGTGGGGGAGGGGGTGGGGGGGGAGAAAGGCTGTTGGGAGGGGCAATTAAGGTCCCAGTGGCAAGGGAGAGAGCGGGGCACAGGCAGAAGCAGGAGCTGTAAGGAATGGGTCTGGCCAGGCCAGGTGGTGGGGCAAGTGGAAGCCTGGGGGGCACATGCCCCATTCCTGCCTGTGCTCTGCTCCCTCCCTAACTGCTGGGGTCTCAATCTACCCCCCTTCCACTGAGGTAAGTGAGGGAGTGGTGCACCAGCAGGGCCAGCACAGCCGAGGTGGGTGTAGGACAGAGCCATGAGCAGCTCATCTGGGGCATGCAGCCCAGGAGGGCACAGGGGGCACATGCCCCCAGATCTCCATGTGGAGCTGGGACCAGGGTGGCACTAGGCTCTTCCTGGCACAGCTATCCAGCCACACAGCTCTCAAGTCAAGTGCTGGCAGCACTGGGAGCAGGGCTATGGGGAGGGCTGTAGGCACCTGAAAATTCATCGTAGTACCCCCACCCACTCCCAGTGCAGCTGCTGCCATGCAGCCAGAGAGCCACACAACCAGAGAGTCATGCAGCCAAAGAGCTGTTCTGGGAAAAGCCTGGCATCCCCCTGGCCCCAGTCCACTCCGCTCCACCCCACGTGCAGTTCCAGGGACATGTGGCCCCCATGCCCTCCTTAGCTGTGTGCCCCCTCCCTCTGCACCCCCTGTCCCAAGTGCTCATGGCTCCATCCCATACCCACCATGGCTATGTAGGGCCACCTTGTCCACTCCTTCCCCCTCACCTCTGCTGCAGCCACCAGAAGGCCATGGCCAGGCTGCCTTGTGGCCTTCCACTGTCCTGCATGTGGGGGGAGCTAAGCCCCATTGACTCCTCCCTTCTGTCACCTATGCCCTCATGCCCCCGCCACTGGGTGAGTAGGGCCCTGTCCAGCCTGAGCCGGGGAAGGTCAAAGCCTGGGAGGTTCATCAAGCCATATGCAAGGTCTTTAATGCTGCACACACTCCAGCAGAGGCACATGGGGCACAAGCCCTCCCAGTCTCTGCACAGGGCTCAGGGCACAACGCCCAGCATGCAGGGGCAGCTACCTCTGCCCCATGTGCAGATCAGGAAAGCACATGGCCCTCAGGCCTTCACCAGCGTGTGTGCAGTGTGTGAGCCACCCCATGCCTCTGGATAAACCACCCAGGCTCTGACCCTCACCTGGCCCAGCTGGCGCCCCACTCACCCACACCCTGCCCCTGCCCCACTCCCTCCCTCACTGTAGGGTGGCTGGGCATGAAGAGGGATTACTCCACTCACTCAGCCTGGCCCTGATGGCAAAGGGGCATGGCTCAGCCCAGCCACTTGCATCCTGCCACTGTCCCAGCCGCTCTGCATGGAATTCACACTACTTCCAATCATGGAGCCTCTGAGAATTTCTCAGTCTGGAGAGGCTAAGAGTGTGCGCTCAGCTCTGCCCTCCTCCCCCCTCCCCCCCTGACTCATATAGACTGTCAGAAGCTCCACGATTAACTAGTCAATTGGGATCCACTGGTTGGTGACCACTGCCTTACAATATTGACACCAGTCCACTTAAACTGGATTTCCTTAACTAAAGCTAATGCCTCCTTCAGAAAATGAAAATTACTAGTGCCTATGACCCACCCTCTAATCCAGAAACAGTCACTTGATATTAAATCTAGTTTCCATTGCTGTCAGTCTTGCAAATGAAGGATAAAATATTTTAGACTGGGATGGGCAAAATACATCTCCTGGGCTGGATCTGGCCCACCAAATTATTCTATTTGACCCACGGATGCTCCTTTGAAGGAGAACTGAATCCAGCCAGCATCTGCCCTGACTTTCAAAGCTTCCCACCCTTCCCCCTTCCCCGTGTGATAACCAGCTGCACTGGGAATAGCAGGTCTGGTTCCAGTGGCCAGGCAGCCACTCTGGTCCCCAACCCAGCCTGTGCTGCCCTGCCCTTCCTCCCAGCCCCCATTGTACACTCTAGGACAGAGAACACTGAGCTCCTGACCAGGCTTCTTCCCAGCTGTCTGCAGGCAGATCTGATTCTATGGCCATTCCCAGACCAGACAGCCCAGGACCTGGCAAGAGCTGAAGCAGAAGTATGGTTCTCCCCACAGAGAAAAGATGTCCAGGAGTCATGCATTATCTAGGCCCTTCTGAGTCGAGTCAGGGCCTAGTTGGGGTGCAGGTACTGCTAACGTGGTACTGTGCTGTGTTCTCACAGGCTGCTTTGGGTGGTGCCATGTGGGCACAATTGGAGTGGCTTGCACAGTGCCTACTTAACCCAGGCAAAACTCCTGCCTGACCCCAAGTTCCCAGCATGTGGTCAGGTTGGGTAGGAGCAATGCCAACCACTCCAGCTGCACCCACATGGGTCAAACCAGTGCACAAGAACAGAGCATGGCACCTAACTCAGGGCAAGGCAGGAAATGCAGGAAGAAGCAGAGAAACTCAGAGCAGGTCTGACCCAGGCAGGCTGGATAACCCATGGCTCCTGGCCCCCCTCCCTTGCCCCGAGTCCCTGGCATACATCCAGGCTGGTCTAGTGCCACATTGTGTTCTTGCATGCTGCTTTGGGCCACATGGGCACAAGTGGAGCTATTGGTATGGCTCCTGCCTGACCCAGCCACATGCCAGGGACTCAGGGAGAGGGAGGGAAGGGAGGGAGGGAGGGAGGGAGGGAGGGAGTGTGTGTGTGTGCGCGCGTGGTGTGTGTGTGTGTGTGTCCACATAGGTATGTCTGTGTGGTCCTCACCAGATCACCACAACTCATTAAGGGGACGTCCAGCCCAAATAATTTCCCTGACTGTGTTTTAGACCATGGTCAGCCCAGCTACTGAATATAACATGGTTTTACTTCTGACTATGAACAGAAAACAAACATTCATGTTAATATGGTTAGGTCTTTTGATAGCAATGAATACCAGCAATCTTTAAGTTCGATTTATTCTTCCCCAGGAACTGACAGATTTGAATAGACTGATGTAAAACATGCATGTGTTTCCTCTAACAAATGTCCTAAAAGAAGATAATGGTTAACAGCTCTCTTTTCTTAAGGACCATCATTTATTGGGTTTCATCACAGTCTTACAAATACATAAAAGTTATCTGAAATAGTATGATATAATCTGCACTAATTGACATCAGAACAAACTTTTGTTTAAAAGAGGCAGCATGCATTATTTATGTCTTCAACAAGGGGCCAGCCCCAAACCAGGTTAAAAGCAACTTTACAAACTAAATATTAAAAGTATGCCCTTTTTCTGGTAATAAACATCCATGTTCTCACAGGGTGGGAGCACTCGGTGTAGCTTTAGCCCAGTCAGGGGTTGGGAGCTAGGATTGGCACAAGCAAATCAGGTTGATATTTTCCTAGATTGGGTTAACCTGATCTCAATCTAAGTTAGTGTACCTCCTGAGGTGCATTTACTTAGATCAGGGGCACCGTTTTTGGCCAAATTAAACCTCCTGAATGCCTTATTGATTGGGCATTTCGATCTGCCTAACCCTAGCTAGGTCAACCTAAATGTAACATTTGTACGTACCCACAGACAATATAGTGCATAACTGTGAATACTGGATTCCTCCCCAGTCATTTCCCAACCCAAGAAAAAAATTACATTGGTAAAGGCCTTCAACTTTATATTGGTAAAGGTGCATGCATATTGGTTCAATGGAGCATGAAACCTAAAAAACTATATAAAAAGTGATTAAAACCTAAAGAGATTATTAGTAAATATTATAAATTTGCCTTAAGTATACTCAGTACTACAGAAATGCTACAAAATGAATACCTTGACTGCAGGACTACTTTTTGCTTTGACCTTGTAAGAATAGAACCTCTAATTACAATAAAATGGATTTTCAATATCATTATGCCTCAACCTGTTATATTAACTAACCCTAACAAGCCTTACCTGTAAAGAATATTGCTAAGCACATTTAAATGAACAAAGTAACTGTTTTGTCATTCAAGCTATTGCACTAAAACATTGCTGTTCCTTTCCCAAGTATACTGTTATTATCATAACATCACTCTGCAAAATTGTGAGGTATAAACATTTGCCAGACACTAAGTTAAATCCAGAGTTTCTACCCATTAAATGATACTTCTCTACTGGGAGTTTTGTGACAGAGACTAAGAAATTTGCTTTCATAACATTAACAAAGTGTCATAAAGTCAATTATAATCCAGGCAGGAAAAAAGATGATGATACATCCAGAGCTGTGTAACAAATATCCTCATATTTTAAGAACCATATTTTAAGTAATATTTTACATAGCACTATAATGTATGAAATGTGTTATAGAAAATAAACACATATTTCCATGGCTGAAATTCTTTCAACTTTATAAATGTTAAGTAGCCCCAAAAGGCTTTTATTCCTCTCCTATTGCTGAGGCAATGAAGGTCCTTATAATAGTGTATTATCACCATAACTAGTATATACCATATTTTCTTGAATACAAGATGAGGTTTTTTTCCCCAAAATCAATATGGGGAAAAAAGCCTCTGGTCTTTATATCTGCATACAAGGAAACTTCATTAAATATTTTGTTTATCATTAAAGTTCTGCCAAAAGCAGCATGTGTTTAATAATGGAAACCAACTATGAAGTTGATTAAATGAAGCCAACACTGAGCATAACTAGAAAACACATAGACCATACTGGTCAAACATACTGATGGGAATCTATCACAAGACTAGGTTAGTTCAGCCTATCTGAATAAGATATATAGTTATAGCAGAAAGCTCCCTTCATACATTTCCCTTCTGGACATTGATATAACAGAAGCCCCTTCTTGCCTGCACTCCCTCCAACTCTGCGCATTTTTTTTTTGCTTCTAAGTGTTGGCACAGACCTAGCATGCTCATTGCATGAGTGTAGCAAGACTCAGAGCAAGCCAGAAAGCTAAAGTGGCTTGCTCTGAGCCTAGTAGGAGAAACCTACAAACTATATCTACATGTCAATTAAATTCAGTGTCACTAAGGAAAACAAAATAACTACAGTATCCACTTCAAAGACTGTAAATATATCCTGGTGCTCACCTAAATCACTTACTGTCCCCAGTAGCCTTTGATCCTCACTACCTCACATTGTATTTTTATATATTTCTCACCGTGCATTTTTCTATTTCATGTGTCTCATTTTTACCATGGCATTTTGTATTTTTTATTTTATACTTTTAAACCCTTAAGTAATGTACTCCCTGTAGAATAAAGTTACACCCTGGACCATTGTTAAAAACTACATTGAAATTGTAGTTGTAAAGTGATAAAATCTGCTATACCGAGCTGATCCCTTGAGTGAATGTGAGTATGTATGATGATCAGTAGGTAATTAAATAACAAAGCAAGAACTTCTGGTTATTAGTACTGGCAGGCAGAGACCCATGTGACTGACAGCTGTCACAAACTACTCAAGACCCACGTGGGACAGTGACCTCCAGATTGGGCAGCCAAGATAATGCTGGGGGATCAAACAAGTCTGCCAGAAAAAGGCAGTGAAGTGTGACCCTCAGTGGCACCTTCTCATCCAGAACCTGACCTACCAAGACAGAAGGACAAACAGGTGACTCCCTTCTGGAGAAAACACCACCTTGAAGGAAGCTAACCATTGACAACAGACTCCAGGGCCTCAGAAAGTTAGATATACTGACACCAGTGACCTCACAATCTCTACAGCAGCTACTATACACTATGTGTTTGTTTATAGTTTGGTTGGCTCCTCCTCTAATTTATAACACTGAGTAAAGCGCAATAAGCTAAAGAGCGTCCACTAGGAGCTTTTTGAGTGTCTGAATGTAGCCCCAGTGCTTAGGATACTGACCTAAAACTCAAATTCCCTGTTACTACTAGGCTTCCTACATAACTGTGAACAGATCATATAGATTCAGATATACAAATGTATTGAATCAACAGAGTTCTGAAGTTGCATAAACACTACTTCCATCCATAAATATGTTTATGGATTTGGCTCCTGCCTTCTCTGTGCCTTATTTTGCCATACCAAAAATGAGGATAACTTGCTTCCTGCCTCACAGGGGTATTGAGAAGAAAAGCACAATGAAGAGTTCAACATACTCAGACATTACAGTACTGGAAACCTAGTAACAACCTTACAGAAAAGTAACTCCAAGTATTGTACACACTTAACTTGGAGCAATTTTCCTCCTAGTACAAAAAAAAAAGTTTAACAAAACCTGATGTCACCTCTAAGATTTGGTCCTATGTAAAGGAAAAACTCAAACAGCAAGCACTGGAGTCCAGATCAAATTATTACCACTAATACAATATGATTAGGGACTTAGCCAAAAAAGAAAAAACAAACAAACAAAAAACAGCCAAGTATTGTAGTCTCAGACAATGCTGAGATTCTTCATGAGTTTTATCTGAATACCACAGAGTCAAAGGGTGTCTTTCCACTGACTTCTCTGGGTTTTGGATCAGGCTCATTTTCAGTATAGGCCTGTCAAATACATTCCACATGCATAACTAGAAACAATATTTGCCTAGTATATGTAGAAATAGGTCTGTGAAACTTTACTTCTCACCTCACACCTTGCAAACCTATTCTCAATTATTCTTCTGCAAAACAATACATAGAGAAGCTGTACTAATATGGAACATATGTCATCATCAACCAAAATGCAATATAAATTTTAAATGAAAAGTAAAACAAACTGGTGCTATTAAATAATTTTCATAATTAGTTTAAATAATATTTTTCTTGCTATTTTTGGCTCATTGCAATTAAGAGATAATTAAATCAGTATGAACACTCCAACCATATGATTAGTGTCAATCTAATTGGCATGTGGTGCAAGTGGAGTTAATTATAATGATAAATTAAATGGAATAGTCTGATAAAACATAAATGTTCTTACAAAGTTATGAACACATTAGATTTGAGCATAGTTTGGAGAAAGTTAGAAATGTTAAGTTTGGGATCCAGTTTCAGTTTTCTATTTAGAATAGAAAATTATCATCAAGCAATAAACATTTTTTCCCAACAATTAAAACAAAAGATCATTTTAAGGCTCCTTATTCCATTTAAACAAATGTAACCCATCTACCGGGCATGGGTCAGCAGCTACAAGGGCTAGGTTCAATATTTGGCATACTAAATATATTTGATCTTGGCTCAAGCCCCCACCCAGAAATCTGGGAACGCTAAATTAATTATTAGAGTGCCCTGCATGAACAAAAACTCCCTCCTCAGAAGCAGTGTAACCAAAAAACCAGATATAATACAGAAAAGAAGAAAATGCCAAATGCAATGTAAAACACTACTAATGGTATGACATAGTCTATAGGTTGCACTGCACAAGGGGGAGCTGCTAGAAAGTACAGGTCCTTTGGTAATGCAAGGGGCCCTAGTGCTGTCAGAGCAATAGGGGTGTGGCAATCTTTGCTCCTACAGAGAAGCTCTATACGTGTGTGGGGAGTGCCTGTGGTTCCAGACAGCATGCCTGCACCCCATACTTCTGGGCTAGATTATATAGTCTGCTAAAATGAGAATTGCAGAAAAACTCCAACAGAACCAGGATGATTAATGGCTACAATACACAGCTGACTAAAGCAAAGGACTATCAAAAGGAACAAGGGGAAAGACCAAGCCTTCCCTGTAGGCCTGGGCTGTAAGCTTCATAGTTCCACTGGGATCAGAAAGTTGCAAGCATCAACCCCAGCCCAAAACTGGTGCATTTAGAAACTCCCAGGTTACAACCCTGTTTATGCTCCCAGGCCTGAATCCTGTCCAGCCAACCCAAGGAGCCACTCCTCTTCCTCAGTATTAATCCCTTTAAACCTCAAAAGAGAAAAAGGAAAAGTAAAGGAGGAGAGAGGAGTTCTTGGACACTAAGACAATTTTCTACCTCTCTCTCCTCTATTCGAGCTTCCTTTTTTACCACCTGCAACTCCCGGTAGGTGGGATTGACCACAGGGGGACCTGCCCCCCCAGTTGCTGGTTGGCCACTGGAGGGACAAGTGCCTCAGGAGGCACCAGTCGCCCACGTGCAATTCCTTTTCCCTTGGAGGAGACTTCACTCTTAAACAGTCCCTAGCACCTTCTCTCCCCCATCCCCAAACCAGTCCTGCTCCCCTTATATCCCTTGCATGACATCACACTGGCTTTGTCCAGTTAGGGAGCACCACACTCCAGTTCCTCTCCCAACCAATCAGCCTGAGGAATCCTCTGCTTCCCCTGGCCAATGAGCCCAGAGAGTTTTATGTATTTTCATTAGATACAAACCCCAGCTTGCCATGTGCTGAGCACATGGCCAAAACACAGAGGCCATCTTGCCCACATAAAAAGAGATGCACAAAAAACCAAAAGATACAACCCCTCTGTTACACAAAGAATTAATAAATAATGACCTTCAAGATACCTTGAAAATATAATCTAAATATTCATTGTAAGATACAGAGAAAATTCACAAGTCAATGTCAATAATATCCCTCAAAATTTCTCACTCAAGGTACAGAAGTTTTTATTGTAGTTAGAAAACATTGTAGAACTACTATTAATATTTTTATTTATAGCATGTTAGACATGAAAGAACTATTTTTTGTTTAAACAAATGAAGCATATTTACATATTTCAACTGAAACATTTGTATATTTTGGGATTACATTGCAAAAACTGCAATAATCAAAATAATGCATAGAGCAGAAATGTCTTATTTTTATATTATATTACCTTTTCAGAATTCTTATGAATTCAGCCTGCCTGATGCAATTCTAATTTTCTACTCAATCTTAGACTGAGTCCCACTGGGATAGTGAGATATTGTGATTATTCAGAAAAGCATTGATTAAAGAAATTAAGACTCCCTGCTAATGAGTACAAAAAAAAAGATGTGCTAATCTAGTGCCTGTAAATTGAACTGCCAGACAATAAACAACAACAGGAAATAAATAATCCTTCATCACAGAAACAGGCATGTTTAGATGTGCATGGATACCAACACCCTGAAATGCTAACAAGCAATACTAAGAGAGGAGGACCTGATATTATCCCACAGAAACTAAAATTCATTGTAATTTCTAAGAAGACAGCTGAACGAGATAAGCATATTTGCTCCCATCAAACATAAAAAGGTGGTAGGGAACCAACAACTATGGTGTTTATCAGTATATCATTATTAATTTTATTAATTCTATGACCACTTCCCTTAGCTTATGTAATAAGAAACAGATTAGCGCAAAATGAAAAGAAATGCAGCCCAACTGTAAAGCAGCACCGACATAGAAAGGGACCAATTAGTCTGAGAGATCTAAAATGTATGTGGAAATCCAACATAGAGCTATAGTTCTTACTCAAAACTAATGGGAAAATATTCTATCTACAGTTATTTTCTGTAAGTTATTATTTGTTAAATAATATCCTAAACCCACCTGACCAAAGGAAAAAAAAGAATTTTGCAGCTGCTAGGAAAGTCCATTCATTAAATTCTTTAATGTCTCATACCCTTATTTCAGTTATAGTATAGCCATTCAGGATGTGTTTAACTGTTAGATTTATAGTAGTGGAATTGCAGTTCAACCAGTAGAGACCCTAGGTATACACGTATTCACAGTGCTTAGCATAGATTTTAAATGGCACCAGCAGTGTAAATTTAAACCTTGTCTGATGAAGTAGAAGTCTTTTCTGCTAGGAGTTTTACCAGTTTTACAAACACTTGTACATTTACCTCTCAGAAGTCCCTTCTTGACCTCCAGCATCCCAGCATGCCTTGCCCTGCCACACTCCCCAGAACACAGACATGGTTAGGGGCATGATTGTAGTCTACTGCTTTGACCCAAGATGCATCAAATCCCTCCCCAATAGCTGAGAAGCACCAGGAAAGCCCAACCCTACTTCACAGCACTAAAGCAATGATGCTATTAACTCTCCTATCCTAAGCAGAAGGGGAAACCAACCTGTCAGCACTGGACACCATTCCTGGAGTTACCTGAGCTTTCCTGGACATTGGCTGGCCTACCACCATTTCCAGAGTGCCCTACCCTTCTGTTTCCACTGGGACCAGAGTTCCATAACTTCCCTTTGCCCCTGCACAGAACAAGCTGCTTTTGGGACTAGAGCCCTCTTGTCCACGCACTACCCCTCCCCCTGACATAGACAATGACTGGCCCAACCTGGGCCTTCCCATTCCTGAACAATACCTGAATGTCTGATTCCTGCTAGTGGGTGTGTGACAGAGTGGGGACGGGGTGGTGGGATATTTGGAAAGATAAGTAAGGGAGGGAGTAGGGCCACCCTGCACTTGCAGCCCCATGTGCTGAATTGTGGGGGCTGACCTGAAGTTCCATGGGGGTGGATGTTTCCATGAATAGATACTCTTCAGATACCAGTGTCTGCAGCCCATGCATGGGGTTATAGGTCAAGGGCATGAAGTACGAGGTGGGGAGGGAATGGTATATGTCTCCATGGGTTACATCAAAGCTGACACTTGCAGTTCCATGTGGGGGGTTGTGGGCATAGGGCTCTCAGGTACCCTGCTTGAAGCATGGGATGGAGGGCTGCAGGTGCCACTTTTAAAGTGGGAAGCACAGGGTACATGTAGAGTTCTCTAATGACAAGCCTGCACTTGGGACTGTAGGTGCTAGGTTTGATATGCTCACCAGGGTAGGTGTCCCTGCCTTCCATGTGGCACTTCAGAACCCTGCACCCATAGCCCCATGTACCATATATGGGGGGAAAAGCATGTAGGGCATGAGGCAATGTAGGGCATGAGTGCTTGTTAACAGGGTTTCCCATGGTCAGAGCCCCAACAGTACTATGGGCAAAGTTCCCCCACCACAGACAGAGTACTAGCTCTGTTGCCAAAGGGGTAGGAATTAGGATGCTGATTTGGAGAATCAGCAATTCGGCCACAGACGCAGCTTTAAATGTTTTTTCTACATACCTTGAAGTACCAGGCACAACTCATGAATGCTGTGATGGTGGAGTGGATGGAGCATCCCACAGGAGCATGGGTGGGACCCCCGCATGCTCAGCAGCAAACCCAGAGGCGGACCTGAAGTACTTCCAGTCCACCTCTGGGCCTGCTTCCGACGTTCCATCTGCCCCAGCATCTCAGAATTCACAAGCCACCTGGTACCTAGAAGTATGTAGAAAAAAACATTTAAAGCTGCGTTTATGTCTGAATCATTGAATCTTTCCGAATCTCTCCAAGCCAATTCGGAGGGTTCCAATACGACTCATAGAGATTAAAGTGTTTCCTGATTTAATCTGGATTCAGAGATTCGGCCACTAAATTGGGCTGAATTGAATCAGTAACTGAAGCTTCTCACAGCCCTAGTAGGAATCCATTGTGGGCTTCAGGGCAGGGGAGTGGAAGGGGGGAGAGAGAAACTGACAGATTTTAAAAGAAAACAGACTACAATAGGTCTCCTGACAGCCTAGTACAGGGGTAGGCAAAATATAGCCAGTGGGCTAGATCTGGCCTACCAGTAGATTGTATTCAGCCCATAAGCAGATGGACACAAATTCATGGGATCAGGCCCATGGGCAGCCAGCAACTCCAGCTCTGGCTGCTGTTTGGTGTTGGGTGGGTGGAGCTGTTTTCACCATTCTGGGTGGGTAAGCAGGACTGCTTCCAATCAGCGTTGACATGGTAGCAGCAGTTGTGGACCCAGGCAGATGCCCCAGTTCCCACCCAGAACCTGTTGGCTGTGTCCAAAGCTGACACCATTGCCAGCCCAGGGCTGCTTCCACTATTCTGGATTGGTGCTGGTGTAAGCTGTAGTTGCAGGCTACAGGTTTTGGGTGGGGTGGGGAATGGGGAATGCTGTTGCTCTGGGAGGGAGGGTGGGATAGAGAGAGAGAGAAAGGGGCGGCCCTCAAGAGGACATCAACACTCATTAAGTGGCCCTCCAGCCAAAATAATTGCCCACCCCTGGCCTACTAGCTGAGGGGGCAAGGGCTGTGAGGCAATGGGATATGGTTCCCAGAGGCTGCCAGCCAATCATCCCTGACATGCCCTCAACTGTTGTCCCCAGGCAGACTGGGAAGCTTGAAAAGCACTCTGGGACACATGCTATGGATCATCCTGATGATTGCCTTCTGCAGTGCAGGCTATCTGCAGAAAAAGCAGCTGATGATTTGAACACTTATTTGCTGTCCAACCAGGAGGGTTTCTAATTGCTCAGACTAAACTGCTAAACTTCCACCAGCTCATTTGAATGCTTGCACTTACCTTTAGTTTCTATTTAGGTTGTTACAGCCCCAGAAAGAATGGGCCTGAACACACCCCACACAGCCAGATTTGGAAGCATGGTCTAGAAGTGGAGGTTTACCAGTAAGAATGGGTTCATTGCCACCAGCCACTCAGGCCCACAGGATTGAGAGCAGCCACTTGGAAAGAGTCTAGTGTAGTTTTACTGTGAAAATTCCAGTTCTGGAACATGCCTGCAACCTTGGGTGGGTAGAGCACGCTTAGACCCTGTCCTCCTGAAGTCTGGCTGCTGTCACAGTGTAGAAGCCTTAGAGCCCATCTTGCACCACTAATTGTTAAGTAAAAAAGATAATTAATACAGTATTAAAATAATGAAGTCATCTTAAATACTTTAAGAAGGAGGTAAATATCTTCATCCCTAAGTACAAATGAAGAACAGATGTGAGGTGGATTGCCTTAAGTCACTCAGTGATGCTAATAATCTGTAAGCCTAGCATTTTAAAATTCCAGCTTCCCAGAGGGAGGTCCTTTAAAAACAACAGCAACACAAGAACTTGTTATTTAATAGAATGATGCTTGCAGAATTGGATGGTAAGCCAACTTCTAAAATTCAAGTACTTCATTTTTTCTGACTGCAAAATGTTGTGAAGTGCCTAAGTTACAAGTATGGGTACAAAAAATGATCATGCAGTTTTCTTGTTTCTTATCAAAGCTTTACAATTTGATTGTTTTTCTGTTGAAGTATAGCAGTAACTTTCACTTATATGTAAACCTTATAATGATGGTTTGTTACTGAAGTTTTCCCTTAAGAAGCCAAAATTAGGAAAAAAAATGTATCGCTGACAATGACAAGAACTACAGTAACTAGGACATGGCAAAATCTATTCACAACAGATTCAGTCTGGGTAGCACATCATAACCTTATGGAGTTTGGCTCATATTGTAATGGATACATTCAGAAAACTTGTATTGATCAATAAAGACTGATAGTTATACTGAAAGAACAAAAGTAAGGCTATCTATGCATGCATTTCACAATAATAGAATATAAGACCTGAAGAGACCATTATGATCGAGTTTTATGTCTTGTATAACTCAAGGCATCTTAGACTTGAAACAATTAATGTTTCAAGCATAATAACTATGGGAAGGAGGAACTCTTGTTGAGGGGGGAAATATTTCCCTTAATTTAAAAAATATCAGTGAAGGAGAATCCCCCCTAAGTCTCAGTCAACTATTCCAATGGTTAACTGGCCTCACATTAAAAAAATGCACTTCATTTCGATTCTGTGTTTGTCTGACTTCAACCTCCAACAGCTCATTAGAGCTCTCTATGGAGAAACATCTATTCCTCATGTGGGAACTTACAGATTGTCATCAAGTTGCCCCTTAACCTTGTCTTTTATAAACAAAACAATTTGAACTTCTTGTGTCTTCCACTATAAAACATGTTTTGCAATCCCTTACCTATTCTGGTGGTTCTTCTCTGACCCTGTTCCAATTTTTTGAACATTTTGCTTGAAAAGTAGACACTAGTAGTTCCAACAGAGGTTGCCAGCACAGCATAAAATAAATTCTCAGTACATAGTCCCAACATTCTACATCCCTAGAACATACTACTCCAATCCACCATCGTCTTGCACTAGGAGCCACTTATCCAACAGGACTGCTTCCCAGAATCCTGCAAATATGGCTTCTACTTTTTGTTCCATAATATTTGAATTTTTATTTTACCATAAGAAAATTAGCGTTATTTATTTGTAGCCAAGCAATGCAGCTCACTCCAAGTCAATAACCTGACTTCTTCATGACTGAACACTCAACCTTTGTTAATAATAATGACTTTGTTTTTATGTAGATCACAGATTAAAAATACATAAGCCAAACCTAATCCCTGACATACTGCGCTAGAAATTTACCTACTTTATGAATATTTAGTTGCATATGTTGAGACCTATCTTTTAGCCAGTGTTTACTGCACCTAATGCTTACCACATCGATTCAGTATAGTTTTACATGCTTAATCAAAATGTCGTATGTTTCTAAGCCAAATGCTGTAGAGAAGGCTGCCTATTTTACCAATTCTATTGCTTTATTCAACCAAACTCATCATTTCATCAAAAGATGTCAGTTTACAATGACAGTATTTAATTTCCATAAACCTATTAATTATATTATCCTCCTTTTATTCTTTATTAATCAAGTCCTCATATTTCATTATTTTGCTTAATATGAAGTGTCATGAGTCTGACAAGTATATAATCAGTTCTGGAATCATGTGCACTTTTTCAGAATATTGGCACTGCATTGCCTTTCTTCCCATGCTTTGGAACTTATTCTATGCTCTGAAAGTCAGAAATAACGATCCAGAAATATCTTCAAACAATCCATAGCTAGTAACTTCTATTTAACATTCCTCTTAACTACTGTTGGAAATTTAAATATTTTATCATCAGACTCACCCCAAGACAAAGTACCTTTTGGAGGCTGACTGTTTGGGAGGTTTCTCCCAAATTAGTTATACTCTTGTGGTGCTTAGCTTCCGAATTGTGGAAAATGCAAAGTTACGTTCAGTTTTATTGTTTTCATATCTGTATGTGTTATAATATTTTATATAAATAAAATTTTGATGTAGTTTTATATTAGAATTTATATTAGAATATTAGATTTCATAGATTTCATATACATTAGGGCTGGAAGGGATCTTGGAAGATCATCAAGTCCAGCCCCCTGCCCCAGGGGCAGGAAGTCAGCAGGGGTCATAGGATCCCAGCAAGATAAGCATCCAAATTTCTCTTGAAGGCATTCAAAATAGGTGCTTGAAACACCTCCTGTGGCAGTTATTCCAGTTTATTCCTTGGGGCCTCGGACAGTAAAGAAGTTCTTCCTTATGTACAGCCTGAAAAGGTCATGGAGGAGTTTGTGACCATTTGACCTTATCATCCCTTGGGGCGCACTGGTAAAAAAATGTTCCCCCAGATCCTGGTGAACACCCCTTATAGAATTATAGGCAGCTATCAGATCACCCCTGAGCCTGCGCTTTTCCAAGCTAAAGAGCCCCATAGCTCTCAGCCTCTCATCATAAGGTCTATTTTCCTGACCTCTGATGATGCATGTGGCTCTCCTTTGCACACTCTCAAGCCTCTCCATATCCTTTTTTAATTGTAGAGCCCAAAACTGGACACAGTTCTCCAGCTGAGGCCTCACCAAGGCCAAGTATAATGGGAGAATAACTTCCTGGGATTTGCTTGAGAAGCATCTGCAGATGCAAGCTTGCATTTTGCTTGCTTTACTAGCAGCAGCATCACATTGATGGCTCTTGTTCATCTTGTGGCCAATCATGACTCCCAAGTCCTTTTCATCTGGAGCATAGCACTGCCGATCCTATAAGCATGCTGTGGGTTTTGCTTCCCAAGGTGGATAACCTTGCATTTTTTTGGTGTTAAACCCCATCAGATTCTCATCCACCCATTTCATGAGCCTCTCAAGGTGAGCCTGAATCGCCCTCCTGTCCTCAGGTGTGGATGCTTTACCCCAAACTTTGGTGTCATTGGCAAACTTGGCCAGTCCACTTCTGACTCCAATGTCCACATCATTAATAAAGATTTTTAATAATATAGGTCCAAGGACAGAGCCTTGAGGGACCCCACTGGTCACAGTACACCATGATGATTGACTTCCATCAACCACCACCCCTCTGTGTCCGACCACGGAGCCAATTCCCCTGCCAGAGGATTGTAGTGAAGCCGAGGCCACAGTTGGCCAGTTTTGTTAAGAGCTGGTCATGAGATACCAGATTGAAGGCTTTTTTAAGGTCAAAATATATTATATCAATCTCCTTTCCCTTGTCCAGGTGATAGGTCACTGGTTGTAAAAGGAAAGAAGATTGGTCAAGCAAAACCTACCTGAAACAAACCCGTGCTGGCAATCCCTCAGGATGTTGCCATCAGGCAGCCTGTTAAGAATGGTCTCTTTGATAATCTTTTCTAAGACCTTCCCCAGGACAGAGGTTAGGCTGATGGGCCTGTAGTTTGCTGGATCCATTTTCCTCCCTTTCTTGAAGATAGGCACCACATTGTCTTTCCTCCAATTTTCAGGCACTTCACCAAAGTGCCAGGAGTTCTCGAAGATCTGTGCCAGGGGCTGAGCTACGATGCTTACCAGTTCCTTGAGTACCCTGGGGTATAAACTGTCAGGGCTGGCTGACCTGAAGGTATCCAGCTTCTCAAGGTGTTCCTTCACAAGGTAAGCATTGATGGAGGGTAAGGAATCCTCCTCAACCAGGCCTTCCTGTCCCATAATGGGCAGGGGCATCCTGTGGGACTGGTGAAATATTGATGCAAAGTACCCATTTAGCAAGTTGGCTTTTTCCTGGGTGTCAATTGTCCCATCTGGTTTAGCAGGGGTCCAATGTTGCCCTTGCTTTTCCTCTGGCTCCCCACATATCTAAAAAAGGACTTTTTATTGTCCTTGATACTTGTAGCT
>JAGPOW010000229.1:4665040-4678918 GCA_030014935.1 Caiman crocodilus
GATGGGAACCACATTGGCCACCTTCCAGTCCTCCGGCACTTGTCCAGAGCTCCAAGAGAGCTCGTATAACCGAGCCAAGGGCTCAGCGATCACCCCTGCAGCTCGCTCAGCACCCTCGGGTGTAGGTCATCCGGGCCTGCCAACTTGAAGACATCCAGCCCTTCTAGAATCCCTTCCACTAGGTCAACCCTCACCCTTGGCCCAACAGTGATTCCCGAGTGGGAATACAGTCCTCCAACGGGAGGAATCAGACAGAACTCTTGAATCAGACAGAACTCATCCATGCACATGAGAAAGCTTTGCAACTGTTCAGATTTGTCCGAGCGCTCTTCCCACAAGATGTCTGGGTAGTTGAAGTCTCCTATGACAACCATGCACTGGGAACATGCATCCTCAGCCAATTCCCAGGTGAACTCCTAGTCAAGCTCTTGATTCTGGGTGGGGTCTGTAGTAGACTCCCATCATTGTGTCTCCCATCATTGTGCCGTGATCCCCACAGATTTTAACCCAGAGGGTTTCCAGTTGTCCACCCTGGGTGCCAATGTTAGCTTGCAGGGACGCATAGCTCTCCTTGACATAGAGAGCTACATCCCCCCCACACCTCTTTTGTCTACTCAGTCTCTCCTGTACAGGGTATAACCATCTATACCTGTGGCTCAGTCATGGGTGGAGTTCCACCAGGTCTCCGTTATCCCTATGACATCATAATTGTTCTATTAAGGCAATGATCATCTTCAGGATCCCTTACCTATTCATACTTAGAAGAGATAATAGCTTAGAATTAGCATTTGACAAGGATTTGTTGACTCACCACCCTTACCTGAGGCACAAAAAGCCAGGAGTTAGCCAGACAGGGATACATTCTAAAAGAAGTGTCAAAGAATGACACCTGGCCACTCAGGAGATAGAGGCAGCATACTTAATGAGTGACTCTACATATCTAAAAATGACATCCTCTAGTAAACAGGAACCCTGGGTGGGAGAGAGTATAGGCCATATGTGCATCATAGGCCATTTTTAGCATGGGCTATTAGTAACATGCCAGGTCATGACCTGACCTAAGCTGGACTTATGTAGCAATAACTTAAGTATGCACTGTAGACAGTGAAGATTCATTAACATCATACCAGGAGGTGCAAAAGGACTGGCCTAGCTTTAAAGTATCACCAAACATGGAAAACTATGTGTTAAATACATAACCATGGTTAAACTGTGCAACTTTGAACTTCTTCATAGCTCAGTGTAAAAGAGAAACCAAATCATCAAAAGTGCCCAAGGAAACAGAGAAGCCTGTTTCCTCTTGCCAGAGGATGTTTTCTCCTTGAATCTAAGGCTATTTATCTTTGCTATTGTGTATCCTACTGTGTATTGTAGCCAATTTGTGACCAAAATAGTCTCACTGGCCATCAACAGGGATCTGAGTTTTCCATTTGCCACAGAACAATGTAGTAAAACACAGATTTTCTTATTTTAGGGAGAAAAAAACAGGAGAAAAAAAGTGGGAAACAGTGGATTTCCCCTTGCAGGCTGGCATGGGGCTTGTGGGACATGAATCTTGGGCCCAGGGCCATGTATGGCTGCAGGACCTGGGCAGGAAGTGGGATGGAGCTGCAGGCAGCTTGTCCGGAGGGGGAAGGACTGGCTCCCTGATGCTTCATGCACTGCCAGGGTATTGGGGGGGCATGTGCCCCCCAAATTTGTGCACAGGGTGGGGACAGTGTAGGCTGCCCACTGTGGGCTCGAGATCCCTGCTCTGCTGCCCTCTCCTCAGGTGCTCCATAACCTTGCAGGCAGGACCCAGAGCAGCAGGGCAGAGAGCCATGGTGCAGCAGGGCAGAGAGCCATGGTGCCACCACTGGGAGCCCTGTGGTGCCATGGTGAGGTACCCCTGCCCACCTGGCAACAGCAGGGCTGGCATCATGGACTTGTATCCCTTGTTGCTGCCAGGCAAGCAAGAGGAACTATGCTATGGCAGCATGGGGCTCCCAGTGATGGCATGAGCCTTCTCACTTGGCCCCACTCTGCCCTGCCATGCTGGGTCCCATCCACTAGGCTGCGAGAGCCTGCGGGGAAGCAGTGGGGCACGGAGCCCAAGCCTGCAGTGGGAAGCCTGCACCCACACCTCCTCAAAAGGCTCTACTCCAGCTGTGCCACCTGTGGGGTAGAAAGGGCCGTGCCACCTGTGACGTAGAAAGCAGGAGCCAGGCTCCACACTGCTCTGCCACAGCAGCCATCACCTCCCATGGGCAGCATCTGGGACTTGGGTGCTGCTGTGGGGGTTCAGGAGGCTGTGGACCTGGGTCCTCCTGGGGCTCCCTCCAGCAGGGCTGGGAGATGGGGGGCTGTGGGTGGGGAGTGAGGGGCACCAGCAGGACCAGGGGGCTGTGGGTCAGGAGTGAGGGGTACTAGCAAGACTGGGGGGCTGTGGGTAGGGAGTGAGGAGCAATGGCATGCACAGGGCACCTGCATGTCAGGGCTGCTCAATGCCACAAACCAATGGAGTGAGGTGGGGGACAGCCACATCCTGGTGGGCAAAGAGGGCAGGGAGAGCTTGATTTTCCATGATAAAAAAACCCAGAATTAAATGCCAAAATTTATAGGCATTTAGAATTTATTTCATTATAGTGATTGAGGCACTGGTAGTCTTCCATATTGCTTTAAAATTGAAAATACATCAATTAAACATTGTGTTCAACTGATAGTAGCATTTCATTTTAATTGTGGAGTTAGAATTTTTTATTCAGAGAATTTGCAACTTTTTATTTAATCATAAAGTTCTTTTTTAGACAGAGGAAATGAGGATCCCTAGTCATCAGTCTCACTCTCAACCAGAGTTAAATTTTAGAGTAACAGAAAAGGGGGAGTGTGAGCCCTTTAAAATCAAAGAGGTGATATATGTGATTAGCCGACAGGTAAATGTATTTAAGCCTACCTCAAGGACATAGCTTTAGTCTTCAGTTTTCCTGGGTGCAAGGTGGTTGTAGTTTGTCTGAGAAAAGCAAGCAGACAGGGAGAGGCAGAAGGCTCTGGTATGAGTCACCTGGAAGCTGGCTAAGGACTGCATTCTTGAATTTATGGTGCAGGATAAAGAACAGGTTAATGTTCTGATTTTTTTGTTGTTTACTCATATCTGATTTCTCATCCTTGTTCTAGTTTTTTGCTTTTTTTTTTTTTTAAATAATAAATCCTTTTCTTATCTTCTTATAAATCTTTTGATGTCAGTGCTATTTACGATCCCCACATAGCTAACCAATACAGGCTTGCTTTTCCCAGGAAAAGGGTGCTCCATCTTTTCTGAATGCATGACCAGAAAATGGTGTGAACTTTCTAGATGGCAAAATCCCTTCTGCCAAG
Organism: Caiman crocodilus; assembly: GCA_030014935.1. Classification (NCBI taxonomy): domain Eukaryota; kingdom Metazoa; phylum Chordata; order Crocodylia; family Alligatoridae; genus Caiman; species Caiman crocodilus. The sequence continues at coordinate 4,668,395 of JAGPOW010000229.1, forward strand.
GCCTAACAAGGCCTGAGTGAGGTAGGGAGTTGAGGCTAAGGAGTTGGCCTCTGGTGCGCCTCAGCTGGTTCATGGTGGTCAAGTAGCAGACAGCCAAGTGGGATTAGGGGCAAAGGGGAACCCCAAGGTGTGGAAACACTCTGGGTATGGTGTCTCAAGGTTGCTCCCAAGCTGTATCCAGGGCCAAGGCTCATTGCAACTGTCATAACATGTGACTGTATAATCTAGCTTTTTCCCCCAACCACCAATATAGGGAGCTAGGTTAGTGAATCCAGTCTGCTGCTACTGCAAATAAGTGCACCATATAATCCGTGTCATAATATTATTGGTTCCATTTTAGAACTGAATAACTTTTTGCCCTCTCTCATTCTTCTTATGGTTAGAGGCTGGTTCTTGAATATAAGTAAATCAGCATCATACACAGTATTCCAGACAAAGTCTCAGAAAAAGACATCAACACTTAGGACGTTATAGATGAGCTCTGGGAAATTGGGGAGGGGGGCACTTTTATTAGTGCAGTTCTGAGAGCCACGCTAATTAAAAGCATCTGGAGCATCATGTGCATCAGTGCCCCTGTGCTGAAAAATGGCAGTGGCTTTTGAATTAAAGCTCGTCAAACAAATTTTAGTTTAAAGTGCCCCACAACCATTTTTCAGCACAGGGATACTGATGCATGTGATGCTGGAGTCTGCTGGAGCATGGCAATTACTCAATTAATCAATTCTGCTCAAATGCACTGTAATTACAGACCATCAGAACAGCCTTCCTGCATGTATACAGGAGCCCTTAGACTAGAGAAGTAAGGTTCCAAGGGGTTTTAGAAGATTTAGTATAATACAGATCAAGACAAGATCATTGCTGCCTAAATCATTTGATAGGACTGTTTGTCCAAACTGCTCTTAATAATTCCCATGGATGGAAGCTGTATAACCTCTCTAGATAATTTGGTCCAATGACTTAGTCTTCACAAATCCTTTGTTCACTGTTACCAATCACTTCCCTACCTTTCCTGGAAATACCTTACTTGGACTATGCACTGGCCACTTCCAGTTATTCTCTAAGCAACTATTATTTCTAGCTCCTACAACATCTTAGTTATTTCCAATGGCTTTATATACCAGAGGCTACTATTTTTAGTCAAAAAGTGTATGGATTTTGTAATATGGAATATCATCATCATCATTTAGATTTATATCCCATCATTCTTCCATTTCTATTATTGTAGTCCTTCAAGGATATCCATTTCTTCTGTAGGATAATCTAATCCTTCATTGTACTAATCATGTCTGCAACTTTTGTATCATCAGCAAATTTAATCAACGCCCTCGCTGTAGTGTCAGGAACAAAAATAAAAATATTTTAAAAATGCAACCCCAAGATCAGTTCTTGAAAAACTGCATAGCAATTTCCCTGCAGCCCAATACTTCTTTTTTCAAACACAATGTTATTTTCAACTTGTCTTTATTGAGTTTCTTTCCTGCCTTTTGACTCTTACTAATCCGTATGTTCTCTAGCTAAACGAATAATTTCTCTGGTGGTACATTCTCAGATGATTTCTGAAGTCCAAATAAACATGACTAACTGCATTTCCTTCCTTTAGAAAAATCAGTTATTTTATCAAAGTTAGGTATCAGACTAGTGCTTAATGAAGTGGTTGCTTAGAAGCTTGAAAAAAATACTGAATACTTCTGTCATTTCTGCATTTACAACCTACATTTTCTACCTTTTGTTCCTCAAAAAGTTCCTTTTGTCCTTAACTCTGTCGACTATAAGTTTCTTTGGAAATCTGTTAGTTTCTTTAAAAACTTGATGACATTTCTAACTTCTAGATAATTCATTCATCCACTGCTATCAACTCCCCCTTTCTACTAGTTTTTATTATATATTATACCTGTTTGCACTTCTTCTCTAATGTCTTTTTTAATTAGAGCTCACTGGAAATTTTTCAGACTAAGTTTCATTATAAAAAGCCAATACCTGATACAGAAATGTTTCATTCAAAATATCTTAAACTTGATTAATTTGCATTTAAATCAGTGGTGGTCAAACTTTTAGGCCCTCCAGCCAGATGAGTTGCATGCGGTCAGTCTGCAGGTTGGATCTCTCACAGGGTCAGTGTACACAGGGTTGGATCCCATGCTGCCCAGACCAGGTCCCGCATGCCCAGACTGGCCTCAAGGTGCCATAGTCCCACATGTCCCATCTAACACAAGGACCACGCTATATCCAGCTCAGTGGGTTCTTCACAGGTCTAGAAATTTAGCAGCAGGGGAGCAGCAATTTATGCTGCCACCATTCCCCCTCAATACCAAATTTTTTGATTAATGGGGAAACTCACAGGCCTGATAACATGGCTCTATGGGCCAGACCTGGGCCTAGAATAGAGCACCCATGATCTCAATGAACACAAAATTATTTAATGGAATATAGATTGGATTCTTTTAAGACTGTCCCAGGACTAGAGAACTCAATTTTCCAGGGTCCAATCTGACAGGCAGTCTTGTCCAGGGACCTTCCAAAAAATCAAGCTTAAAAACAAACAAACAAAAAGAAAGTTTCCTGTGAACCGGAAACTTGACTTTTAGCCAGTTCTACATTTCTAACCAGTATCTGTCATTTTCTTGATTGTGGCTTTTTAAGCATCTGTAAAATGTTCTTTAACAATTGCCAGTTATCATTTATATTTTACTATTCAAATTCTCTGTTTTGGCTTATAACTGTTTCCTATTTTCTGCTTTGTGAAAACTGGCCCCATCTTGCATCAAGCACATATTATTGGTTTGTATTTAAACAGCTCTGCATATAAATAATATAATCAAGCCATGATCACTTGCATCAAAACCATGAATATTTCTAGTACTGTGACCATTTGTTAATCAATCAAAATGAGGTCAAATATAAAATTTCCCTATTGAATGCAACATTTTTGAACTATGAACTTGCCAATTACAACAGTCTTTATTGTGTAAGCGCTACTCGCGAACACGGTGCCATCAATTGGTTGCCTAGGTTTACTCTTTCTACCTTACTTTACAGTGGAAGGGTGGGAATTACGAAGGAAACTGAAGATCAAAGCACCTTCAACACTTTGTGGGGAGTATTAATACATAATAATTGTAAGATTATTTGTTTGTTTGTCCCAGACACTAGTAGCCAAGCTGTTAAACCAGTTACACTTGAAAGGGGCTTTTAGTTTTAAGTATGGGGAATTTGTCTCAATGTGATAGATTCTTCCAAGACAGAAAGGACATAAAAGCAGAGTCATTAAAATTACAGTAGTTCACACATGTGTTCACAAGTGTGACACTTCTCTTTCTAGGTAAAAACATGCTGTTTGTATGATGGGTGTTTGCAATCAGCCATGTTAACTTAATAAAATATATAAGATTTAAGAGTTAACATATAGAGTAACATTTAGAGTGACCACACTTCAATATGCAAGGGGTTTCTCTCAGGGCTACACTGATTGACAGGATATTTGCAGTCATGAATATGATGATTGCCAGCTGTATCACAAACATGGATGCCTTAGGGAACACCAATGAAAGAAGTAGCTCGTCTGCTGGCTGCTCATAAACAGAAATCCAGTGGGAGTTACATGAAAATGTTTTACCAGGTACTTCCATGGTGACTACTTTCTGAAAGAATCAAAAGAATAAACAGCCACTGTTCGTCATGGCCCCCTCTCTAATCATCACCAAAAGAAATATACATTTCATAGCAAAACCTTAAATGTGTATACTGTGACACTCTGTATATTGCAATATTAACATTCCAAACATTTTATAGGAAAGCCTTTACGACTAAGTAGTTACCGACAGGGATCCTGGTTTTCTCTGATTAAAAATATCCCCAATTTTTGGTTAAAAAAGTAACCCAAAATCCACTTTTTTCCATGATTAAAATGAAACACCTGCAACCCGGGTACTAGTATGGGATCCTTCCTCTTCCAATGAAGGGGTGGTAGTGGATGCTGATGCACTGTGGAAGTTGAAACTGCTTGCTGTATGCAGTTTCCCTCCATCCCCCTATACAGCAAGGCCCAGATGCATGATAAGCTTAACTTTATACAAATGTAATCAGATATAAAAGTTATAATAATTAACGTATACATAAATATGTATATATGTAATATATATGTTAATTATTATAACACACACACACATAACTTACAGGAACCATAGGCAGACTATTTACATATCTATGCAGACACTCTATATACAGGTGAGGAATCAAAGGAGTCTAAGCAAGGGTCTCACTAAAAGTTATGCAATCTTATACTCCAAAGGAATGCAAATTTACAAAGCATGAGGCGCAAGATTTACAAAGCCTGAGCCCAGGGATTACAAATGAAAAGGTATAGGTCCTAGAGTAAAATCAAAGGGAAAACATTGCCCTGGAACAATAGCTGTACCCCAAAGATAAAAAAAGTGAAGGGATACCCCAATGCCCTAGGGGGACCCTGTAACCCTGCTTTAATCACCCAAAAAACTGACCTCAAACTCAGGAGCCCTCCCCATCGGGAGGCTTCCATTCCAGCTGCTCGCCACAGAAACAGTGGGGGAGACTCTCCTCCACTGTGGAAATCCCCTTCCCAGGGCACTTGCAACTCTCTAAGGCCTGTCGAGGCTGCTCTCATTTCTCCAGCCAAGGCGCCTCCTCCCTCAGCTGGTGGTGGTCCCCAGTTACTCAGAGCTCTCCCAGCCTGCCTCTCTCAGCCCTGTACACTGTCCTGTGCACCTATGCCCCCTATTCACTATGTGCCCAGCCTTGTACCAGGGTTGGAGACCCAAGCTGCCATGTGCAGCTCTGTTGTCTCGATCCCCTCCTGGACCCTCCATGCACCAGCTGTGCACCAGGTTCCCAGCCTCATGCCAGGGCTGGAGACCCAAGCTGCTGCATGTAGCTCCAGAGTCTCAATCCACTCCCAGGCCCTCCATGAGGTAATCTGTGTACCGCATGCCCGGCCCCAGGCCGCTGTTGGGGACCCGAGCTGCCACCTGCAGCTCCAGGGCCTTGGTCCACTCCTGGACCCTCCATGAACGCTGTGCACCGACGCCACAATCCTTCATTGTGGGGCTGGAGGACACATCCACTTGTCGCACTTCATCTGGCGAGTCTCTTTGGGCTCTTCTGGAGCAACCATGCCACCCCACTGGCCAGCTCTACTGCCAGCTCTCCTTTCTCCCTCTTCTTTGTCCCTCAATGCAGCCGTCCATGTGCTGGGCATGCTGCCTTTTTATACTTTCTGGAGGCTCCACCCTCAGATTGAAGATGGACCAATCAGAGAGAGGTGGGGTTCATCCCTCCTCTGGTCCAGCTCTTCACTTCACCCCTGGGTAAGGGTGAAGCAAGCCTCTCCCCTTGCCTTTCCCGATTGGTGGGGAATGCCCTACCAATCACTCTGAGCCCTTTCAAGCTGGTAAGCCAGGCTGCTGCCAACAAGCCTGCCATTCACAATTTTATCTATATCTATATTGTAGTGGTGTTTCATTTTAAACATGAAAAAATATGGATTTCGGGTTACTTTTTTAAAGTTGAAAATTGGGTTTGTTTGGTTGGTTTTTTTCAGAGAAAACCAGGATCCCTGGTTATCATATAGTTCATGCAACAACAGAAGTTCATAGAATCAGCTATCCATACCCAAAGAGTACAGCTCTCACTTCAAGCATCAGAGTTCTAGAGTATCACTGATTATAACTGGGGACAGCCTCAGGGTCCACATACCTGTCTCAGTCTTTGCCCAAAACACCTATAGCCTGAAAGTGGCTACTTATATCTGAAAGTCCTCCAATGAATCTTTGAGATTATTTGCATTCTCATGTCTGACAAAGGTAACATCACCCTCATACCCAGATCAGAGAAAGAGGCCCAGCAAACAATTATGTTAAGAAGTTTCATCAAAATGCTGGTTCACTGAACATGAAGTATTTCACTTGAAACATTTCAGGTTGGGCAAACTGATATTCTTGTCAGTTTCATGGCTGTCTTACTGGTGACTCAACAGAAATTTTAAGAAATTTGAGTTTGGTCAGATTTGGTCCTAAAATAAATCAGAATTCCTACTAACCAAAAATCCTGGATTTTGGCCAAGGTCTAAATGGGACATTATGAATTTGCAATGACAGCAGCTAAGATATTGACAGTTTGTCAAGAATATCATAGAATATATCCACTCCTCCCACCTGGAAAAAAAAAACAACTTGATTGTTCCCTACAATCATGTCAGTCCATTTGGCATTTCCTTCTCCCTAGCTTCTTCTACAACAGCACATACACCTCCTGCATTAGTAAAGAAACAGATTTTCAGGGTCTACAACTTGTATGACCCTGAGTCTTTAGTTGATCTTTAAACCAGCTGATTTAGTGTTTTGTGACCTCTTGCTGCTCCTTCTGGATTCAATTTTTATTCTCAACTTTTTTCTAAGCTCTGTCAGAAGGTTTCCTTAAAATCTAGATTGGTACAGTGTTGAACACTTAATTTTTGTGCCTATTCATTGAAAGTGCAATCTAGTTTTCCAACGTTTTGATCTACCATTTTTTTTAATGATATATACATGCATTATCTTACCATTGGATACAAATATATGGACATTATGTTGTCCCTTTGAACACTTCAATCTGTGCATTAATTACTAAGATCAGGGCATGACTAATTTGTGAAAGACATCAGAGACTGGCCATTAGTCTTCTCTCTCGATAGGTAACTAAAAGTAAGGGCTGCTTGTCATTTTGTAAAAGCGTGAGCTCAAGCCTGCTACTTTAAGCACAGCTCTCATTATTTATTCTTTTTATGCTACACAGCCTTTTATCAAAATAGACTTCACTTCATATTTCAGAGTTTTTAAATGTTTAAAACCACAGACGTTTTACAGGCATTTTTTTTCTGCCTAATTAGACTCACTGAAAAAAGATTTAAAAAATAAAACAAAATACTTTGCCATACCAGATCACATTATTAAAATTTTAGTTACTAATTTTTTTTTAATGCAATGCCATGGCTTATCTGATAGTTTATATGCAGATCTTTATATAGACATTTTAGAATATGGTCCATAGGTGTTTTGCTATCTAATACCATTCAAACTGGCCCTTACAAATACTGCTTAAATCAAGCAGCAGTTCTGGAACAGCAAGGTGAAATGGACATTCAGGCAAACCAATATGAGGTTAGAGATGAAAAATAATAAGAGCTGAGCTTTCCTGAAAATCTGACCCCTATTATTTATCAACAGTCAAAGCATGCCCAGCACTGAACAAACAGACCAGGGGACACTTCCTTTCCTCCAAGAAACAGCATACCATTTAGCAAACAGAAAAAAAAATGTGCACTCAGAAACGGAAGAGCTAAGGATGCTTAGGATGATTCAGGAAACTTAATTTTGTGAAGTGCTATGAAACCTTGAGATGTCAAAGGTAAGAAACTGCCAAGTCAGTCCTGCAGACCATACTTGATCATAAAAGAGGTCTACATTCTCAGATTGTATTTTTTTTAATTATATAGGCCTGTATTAATGAACAGGTGGAAAATTACACAGAATGTTATGCCATTTTTTCAGAAGATGCGAGCTAAATATAGTTTGCGTTCCTAATTTCTCCCACTTTGTTCTTTTATTACATTATTTTTGTTCTAACTATATTCCAGACAAGCCTAGAGTTTTTAAAAGATGCAATTATATATTTGAATACACAAATTTAATTCCAGTTGCGGTCTTTGTTAAGTTCCTTTATACAAATGTGAAAACCATCTTCAACTAAGCCAGACCTAGATTTTACATGTCTTGATTAAATTACTCTCAACCGTGAGGAAATCATTTTCTTCATCACTGAGTCAGGGTTCTGGCATAACAGTCAGACACTAGGATTTCAAAGGTAATGCTCAAAAATTGTCAACCCTGCATGAAATTCTCTTCTATAGCTCAGACTTTGTGTTCTGCACGTTTCAATTTAAAGAAAATTGCTGCCTCACTTACTTTGCTGCTTTTGTTTCATATAAAATTTTAATATAGTTAAAGGTGAAACAAAAATACATTAAAATATCTATTTTTATTACCAAACAGAACAAAGCATGCTTTGTATTTATATTTGTTTCTTCCATAATTTTAAGAACGCAGATTCTTTCATGGAGAAATCATTCAAATTAGCATTGACTTATATATTTTGTTTATAGGTATAAATTAAATATCAAGTACAAGTGAACTGCATTTTAAACATTAATTAAAAATTACATACTTACTGTATGGTGGATAGCAAAAACAGCTCCCTGTTAATCAGACCGACTTAATTCATTCTGACTGACTTAATTACACCAGACATTTTGTTAAAACAAAATTATTTTTCTTTCTGTTGCTGAATATTAAATATTTTTAAATTCAGCCTTCTTTCATGAAATGAAAAATGTCACTACAAGTTAGCAAATTTGGAAGGATCCAATATTAACAATTCACAAAGTAGCTTTAATCAGTCAACAATTTTTCCACTGTTGACAAATAACTTTATGATAATGTATGTTCAAACTGAATCTTGATTTTCACAGTCCTTGTTGGGGTCTTTTTTTTGACACAAATACTTTTTAAGAGGGCCACTCGAAGTTCAACTTAAATTCTGCTACCAAAGATCTTGTAAAAAAAACCCCAAAACCCCACAATTCCTAATGTGTGTGAACATTAGTATTTCTTTTTGGGGTGGGGTGGGGACACCAAAGTATCTACACACACAGTTTTTCATTTAGGGCCAAATGAAACACCAGTTCTACATCTGAATCATTCAAAAGAATAAGATCTGCAGGATTTGGATGTGTCCACATCAGTGCAAATTTTGGATGTACAATTACTTGTGTATGTGTATATTCATAGGCATTCCTTAAACACATTTTCAACAACTGCTTGTACAGACAGAGCAATAAAAAAGTGAGCTAGATATCCTCTTTATCATTGGCAAGGCAAAGAATATGAAATCTGGCTTTCTTTCCCCTCAGGAGTATTTCCAGCTGGTGCAGGAGCTCTAACTACTTCCATGATGAACCTTCTTGCTGTGACAAGTGGAAACTCAGGGCAGAGAGAACCTGGCACAGTGAATTCTGTTGGGAAGTTGGGCTCTGTTGTGCAGAAGAAAATTTTACCCTTTCCATTTGGAAATGGATTGAAACTTATCAAGTATAAGTTTATATAACTCAAGGAAAGGCAGCAATTTTTTTAAATTAAAGAACATACAGATCTATTAGAAAGGGTAAGACAGTTCTTCACTTTATCTGAAAATATTGGCACTTGTTGATTATTTCTGTACCTTCTTTTACAGAAAAGTCTTGTTAGCTTTAGACAGACTCTGTACATGACATCAGTGCCAACACATATTCACACAGCCTGTGACTCCACATAAGATGTTGACATTTGGAAAACGATTGGTTCTTTTAATCAGATTTTATCAAAGAATTTGAGTCCTTCATTCTAACATGAGAGACTATAATTAGATGACTCCGTAACCAAATCCTCCTCCTCCTCCAGCTTGTGACACAACCCTTAGTTATTTACTCATAGAATAAGCCTTGCCATGAAGTCAATGAGATGCACAATAAATGCATCATTAATTTATGCTAGATATTCCTCTGTTCCCGTCATATCCATTGTCATTATCCTCCCACAAGCACTCATGCTAATTCTAATTGATGGTTTCCATCAGCAAATTAAAAAACAATACACTCCAGACTGTAGTGATGAAAAACATACAGAGTAAAACAATACATTCTAAGAGAATGCCACACTTTGTTATCTTTATGGTACAGAGTGAAAGACAAATTAGAGGAAGAATGCTGTGCAAGCCTTTTTATTGCTTTTATGATAATAAGAAGATAGTCCTTATTTGTTTTGATTGGATGGTACAAATTCATTGTCCTGTTACAAATTATTGATTACTTGAAAATCAGTAGTTGTTAAGTGATTTAACACTTACAGGTGTTTCCTTCTGATAGTTTACATTTACAATTTAAATTGCATTCACAAAGCTTAAATGGCTAATCCCCAACTCCTAGGCACACTCCTCTTTGGAAGAATATAAATCCAGTGTCTTTTTGCTACATACATTATTGATGTGAAGCTCATTTCTTGTCCTGCCAAATGGGGAAAGGATCAACAAGTTATTATGGGGACAAAACCAGAAGCTTTTGTAATTTTTATTTTAGAGAAATTCTTCCATCATTACAAGTTAATTTAGTTTTTAAATAAGTTTACCTCCAGAGACCACTGCTTCCCCTCACTCCCTTTCCCCTTTTAGGTTAGATGCATTCCTTTCTTGTCAGTCCAATCTATTTCTACCATGACCTGTCTCCTGGTTTGGTTGAAGTTCATCTGTACATAGCTCAGTTTTGGACCTGGTCCAAATTAAAAAAGCTCCTCCACAACACAAAAACTGAAATGGTTAAAAAAAGTATGTACAAAAAACTAGAACTCTTGGTTCCAAAATGATACCTTTTATTAGACCAACTGGAAAATGGCAAGAAAATTGTCCTTTTCTGCAAGCTTTTGGGAT
>JAGPOW010000229.1:4679018-4753318 GCA_030014935.1 Caiman crocodilus
TTTCTGCAAGCTTTTGGGATCAAAGTCCCTTTGTCAGGCTCTGGGAAAAGTGTAGATGGTACAAGATGGTAAAAAGTCCCCATAGGTAGGAAATAAACTCATTTTTGCACAGAGGGAGCTGAAGATGGAAGGCTGTCCCTCTGAGTCCATGAGAGTGTCTTTGTGAGCTGTGTTGAGGAGCTCTTTGATGTGTCGATCAGGTAGAATTCCTTCCCTGGAGGTGTCAGATGGCACCCGCCCATTAGCAGCACACCCGGGCAGCCCCAGATGATACCACCACCACAGAAGGATGGACTGGGCCACCCCCACCCCAGCTCGGGGTCCACTCAACCCACCAGCAGCTCACCCCTATCCCCCCTGCAACTATGCAACATATCAGAGGGCTCCAGGGAATAAAAAGAAAAAGATTGGCCATTTGATGCTTGTGCCTTCAGCCTGCCTCTCCTGCAGGGGGGAGGGGGGAGCTGTCAAAAGATTCAAACTTACAAACAGCTACATTACAAACTAAACTACATGCAGATATGGTTTAGTTTGCAATGTAATAATGCATTTAAATTGTAAAAAACCCTGCACATGTACAGCATGACTCAATTAAACCACAAAAATGGCCAACTTTTATATGTGTACAAGCGCCCTATATAACTGCAAGTGGAGAATGATGTAAGGCCAGTACAGCTGCAATGATTCTCCACTCCAGGCTGACATTCTCTGTCAACAAGTAATTTTCCAACTGAAATGCATGCTAAGTGTTATCATATTATAGCAAAGTTACGACTTCTTGCAGGAGGAGTATCTCAAGTTCATATAAAGTAACACATATTCAAATATTTTTGGACTGCTCCAGGGAGAGAATATGTAGAAAGTCTACTGACTGTCAGTCTTATCCATAGCACTGCATCAGAATATTGAACCTGCTCTGAAATAGTGCTGGGATGGGACTGACAATAAGCTGATTATAATAAACATTACTGTGAAACTGCTCAGAAAAGTTTCTAACTTTAAAATTGCACAGATTTAACATATACTCAGTGTCTGGGATACAAGTGATGAGAATCACTCAACTTTGAAGCCCACAGAGACAACAGAACACAAAAAGAATCTGTTCATTGGAACCATGGACAATCTTGAAAAGCTGGACCCTATTATTGTAGCTGCTTCATTTCCATCTATGCCTTTATTACTGCCCAAGACAAGCATAGTTGCTTCTCTCTCTCTCTCCTTTTGCGGCTCCATTTGCTATCTATCAGATCCACTCAGGCTTCGGCATTCAAGTTCTATTGTTGGATCAGTTTTCTCTCTGCTGGACTCCAAGAAAGCTATTCTTTACATCTGAGAACTCTGCCATAACTTCAAATATCCCAGACTACAGAATGTGGGCTTATCATGTGGATCCCTGAAGCCCACCAGAGATTGGTAGGGGTTAAAGTTCCTGGAAAATTCATATAAGTCAGGATGAAACAAGCAGTGTGTTAAGGGAAGAATTTTTAAAACATACACAATATTTGTTGGTCTAAGGTTCTAATGCCCTGAAGCATGGCTTAATATTTGTTGATATTTATTTCTTAATTCACCTTTGCTCTGAGTTCTATAGCAAAGCCCTAATAGCCAAGATGTGTAGCAAAAAGATAGGTGATTTAATTTCCTAAAAAAAAAAAAAAAAAAAAAAAAAATCACCTGATTTAGAAGCATCATGTTTTGAAACAGCTGTTCATGTGTGTGTTATGCACTCCTGACCACAGGTCAACATACACAGGCAAAATACAGCTCATGGGCTGGATCCAGCTCATGGCATGATTTGCTTGGCCCACAGCAGATCCCTGGACCCTTCTGGGCAGCACTGAAACACCCCCATCCCCTGCCAGCCTGCAGCTTACCATGGGATGCTCAGTGAAGCAGTAGTATCCCCCAGCCCTGCCAGCTCAGCATGGGGTGGAGCACAGTGGCACAGGGGAAACAGCAGGAGCCCCAGTGAGGGTGCTGGGGCTGGGGCTGGTTTCCAAGGAGACCAGCCCCTATCCCTGGACGCAGCTCCATGCCCAGCCATACACAGTCTCCATGGAGATCAGTCCCTGGCCCCAGATGAAGCACCCTTACTGGGGCTCCTGTTGCTGCCGCTGCCCTCAGGCTGCTCTACTGTGCTCTGCCCCACAATGAGCTGGCCGGGCTAGGCACTGCTACCACCACGTGGGCATCCCAGGGTGAGCTGCAGGCTAGTATGGGTTGAGGGTGCCCTAGCACCATCAGCCTCCCCCCACCCTGGCCTGGCTACTACTTCTAAGTATGTGGCGGGGCATGGAGTGGTGACTAGATGACTCCTTCCCTCCCCCATCTGCAGGCTGCATGCCCCAGGCCAGGCAAGGGGAGGCCAGAGGGAGGCTAAGTTCCCCCAACTGGGTTGGCTTGTCAGTGACACATGGTCATCGCCTGCTCCTGCCTCCCCTACTCAGCTTCCCAAGCCTCCTTCACAGGGCTCGCGGCCCTCCTTTTCCACTTGTGAATGCTGTGGCCCCCTGAGTGAGACCTGGCAGTGGCTTCCAGCTCTTCTCTGACCCCACGCTGTCACCACCTCAAGATCTGGACCCTGGCCACAACTTTGGGGAGCTACATGGCAGGGTCTGTGGGTAAGCATGAAACTTCATTTAGGGCTGAGGCTGTTATCATGGGGTAGTGAGAGCACATGGCTGGGGAAGGGCAGAGCTGCAATACACTCCCTGCATGCCCCTGCACATGGATCCCGCTCCCACACATCCTGCTCCTAAAACCACTGCCTGGGGCCCCATTGCATATAGGGAGTTTTGGTGAGCTGTTGTGCAGGGAGGAAGGAAGGGGCTGACCCAACCTGTGACAGCTCACCAAAACAGCCTATGTGGCCCTCAAGCCCAAATAATTGCCCTCCTTCTGTAGGTGGTGCTCTTCCATGTTGTATTTATCTCTGGTTTGTTAAGCCCCTTTTTGCTGTAAAATAAAGATAGTTGCCACCTTGCTCCCTGTCTGATCTGACTGGGATAAATAAGCCCTGTACTACACAATAACAGCCATCTGTATAACAGTATAATCCTATCTTCTTTATTTTAGGTCATCCTCCCTGTTACTTCGTTCTTTTCTATTTCACACTTACTTACTGCATCTTACTTCAATCTAGAAAAGTGACCAGGTATGTTTGTTGTCTATGATGCTCAGGATGGGACTGTATACAGCATAATAAACAACATACTGACAAATACTATGGCACCTCCATGGGTCTAAATGAATCATTTTAAATTATTACAAAGATAGTTTTGTCATTTTCAGACCCTGAAGGTTGCCGAGTGAAGCATTCAATGTTTTTCTAATGTAACTTTTTTGTTTCGAACATAAAAATAAACATTACTCACTTATCATATTCATTGTACACCACCCAACAACCACCCTACTAAGTGAAACAGGAGTCGTCTGATATAGAGGACGAAATGATCTCTAATTTGTGAAAGAGAGTTAAGACTGGGTGAAAGTCACATTTGTACCTTATAAAACAGAGGTGGGCAAAAGATAGCACATGGGCTGAATCTAGCTTACCAAGGGATATCAGATTTAATCAGTTTAGTTTAGAGAGGTTTATCAAACTTCTGTGCCAGATCCCCTCCTAATTCAAGTTAGGTCCCTTGGTGACTGGCCTAGTGCAACTTTGTGCCCCAGCCTGTCAGCTGTCAGTGGGCAGGAGGCAAGGGGGGGGGACGTGGAGGCTTCACCTTGCACCCCAACAACCCAGCCAGAACCGCTCAGGCAGGGACTTTCTGCCCCCCCCCCCCTTGATTGGCCCAGTGCGATTTTGTTTTCCTGTGATGCCCCTTGCAAGCTGTTAGCACCTGTGTGGGGGAGGAAAGGGAGGGTAGTAGAGGCCCCTACGTCCACTCTTTCCCCTGACTCAGCTAGAACTACCTGGAGAGGTGCAGAATAGAGGCTTTCTTCCACTGAGTCAGTCAGCAAAAGAGGGGAAACTGTCCCTGCCATGTATCCCTCTCAGCAGTTCTGGCTAGGTCAGGGGGGCCAGGGCAGCAGCCTCCTCTTTCTCCCCTCTCCCAGAAGCCATCAGCAGCAAGGGGAGTTGGGGATGGGGAGAGATTCCATGCTACACCTCCCCCACAGTTGACAGTAGGAGGTTGGGGGCATGTGCCCAACAGTCAATCAGGTGTGGCCTGCCAAATGCCTTCAGCAGTGTCTGGCACACTGGGAGGCATGCAATAGCTCCCCCAGTCTGCTGGCCTCTCCTAGTGCAAGCATCCCTGTACCTTCCCTCCCCACTGACAGAAGAACATGTTTTCTGTTCATTCCTGATCTGTTCTTCACTCCTTAGAGAAACCCACGAAGGTTTGATCGATTCCGCCTCAGGCTTTTTGAATGTCTGTACCTAGCCAGAAAGTACTATAGAAATGATAAATTATTGAAATAGCTAATAGACGAAAAGAAAAACTTGGCACAGGGATACGCTTCCCCTTAGCACTGGTACTTGTATTTGCTTTACTACCAACATGATAAACAGGCAAGTAACAATTTAAGGATATTGGATCTAATTTTCATCTTTACATGCACTTACCAATTCCACTGCTTTCTACAGAATGACTTCCAATTCACACTAATTTAAGTGAGAGGAAAATCAAGTTTACAATTACTCATCAGCATCAGTAGATGAGTGTCTTTTTTCCCCATAGCTATATATACCAAGCTATCAAAGAATGTGGAAAGAAAAATTACACTGATTTAAAAAAGGCAAGATGGGAGGGTATAATCACATGTCAGTTGATCCACAGGGTGATTGTGCATATCTTCTTTATCCTGTGGAGAGGGCAAGTTGAACTGGCCACTTGATCCTTGAAAGAAGCAACTGCTTTATTCATTAATGATTGAGGTCCCACCTATCACAGGATAGCATGAACACAACGAACAGGAACTGCCAAGCAGCTAATGTACACTATGCTTTCCCTCTTAACTCCAAAAATTTGGTTGTTCACATCTAAAGAGTTCATAATGTGTCTCAGTTGCAAACACTTTGCAACACTTATTACATGTAACTGCATAATTTGGGTATCCTATAATATTTTATTCAAAGAAATTAATGAGATATCCACTTTCAGCTTTGGTAGCCCCATTTATCACCAAGGCTAAATTTAGAGCTATTCTTTCCATATGGCAATGGTTTTGTTTATTAGACAATTCAGTTTACTTCTAGCACCAAAAGCCCTACTGACTAGAATAAGCAAGGTCTGTTCAAAAAGTATCAAGACTGAACATGCATTTGTGGTACAAAGTATTGGGTGGGGGCATGGCTTGCTAAACATGTCTGGGCATGGTGGGACTCCTCTGGACAGGTTTGCAGCTCATGATGTTTCCCCAGTTTTTTGTGGCCAACTGTTGAAGTAAGATTGTTTGTTTCTCACATCCCGTGTTGTTATGTCCAAGTGTCCAGAACAACAGGTGTGCATTCAATTTTGCATGAAAATTGGGAAAACGGCAAGTGAAACATTTGAATGACTTAAAATAGTATTTGGTGATGACACCATGAGCTGTGCAAGGGGTTTTGAATGGTATCATCAGTTTAAAGAAGAACCATCATCTGTTGAAAGTGATGAGCATCCTGGGCGCCTTTCAATAATCACAAAATGATGAAAATGGGGCGGCTGTTCACAGTTATGCGATTGACCGTCCGAGAGGTAGCAGAAGAAGTTGGAATTTCTGTTGGTTCGTGTCATTCAAGTATACGTGGCAATTTGGGAATGAAACAACTAGAAAAATGACCAGAAAAGTGGGTCTCCAACTCTTAGATGCTTCACCATGACAATGCACCTGCTCACTCAGAACAGCTTGTGAAGCAATTTTTAGCCAAATTTTAGCCAAACACCATATTCCACAAGTGACACAGCCTCCATATTCAAATGATATGGCCCCATCTGACATTTTTCTCTTCCCTCAACTGAAGAAAATCATGGAAGGAAGAAGATTTTGTGATGTGGAAACCATAAAACAAAATGCAACTGAGCAGGTTTTAGTAATTCCACAAATTGCTTATTAGAGGTGCTTCCAACAATGGCAGAAACATTGGGAAAAGTGTGTGGCTGCAGAGGAGAATACTTTGAAGGAGATTAAGCAGAAACCCCTGTAAATAAAATATTTTGTTTCCTTCAGCATCAGTCTTGATACTTTTGAAAACAGCCCAAATATTTGTGTTACTTATAATCACTCTGGAATATTTGGTTTTATTTTAACTTATGTTAAAGAAGCAGATCTTTTCTATGCTCAGTGACCTCTGGCAACTTAGCATGAAATACATGTTGCTAAGAAATATGCCATACTATAGGGAATGTTCTGGAAAAACTGTTATTTTCTCCCTCTTCCTGCTCTTGTATTGTTTGACTGCAGTATATTGCAAACCTTTGCAGATATTTTTTCCATACTTTACACATTACTTCACAAATGTCCTCTTGGAACAACAGTCCTGGCTTGGGATTCCATTCTACTAGATTTTTGAGCAAATATACAGAATAGGCAGTATTGCATGATGGATAATTGAGCACTGTCCTGGGACTCAACAAACCTGTGTTCCATACGTGGCTCTAACATTAGATTGGTGATTGACCTGAAGCAAATCACTTAAGCAGTCTGTGCCTCAGGTCCCTCTGTATCTAAATTTAGGCATCATAAGTTTATCATATAGTTTATTATTATTTCATTCCTATTTCTCTCTTGATCAATGAGAATAAATATATATACATCTATATAGATATAGAATCCTAGTCTGTCACTGATAATGATAACCAGGGATCTGGGGGTTGTTTCCCATGGAGAAATGGAGAAAAATGCAGATTTCCCCTTATACTTGAGAAAATAAAGTTGATTTCTCATTTTAATGGAGAAACAGATTTTGCACTTCTGCAGAAAGCTCTCCACCAGCTGGCAGAGTTCCAGCCTGCAAGGGACTACAGGGAGTGGGAGAAAGGTGGACAGGAAGGAGGCATCATGTGCCTGTATAGGCACATGGCCACCAGGCAGCCTGAAGGGCAGCTTCTGCAAGTAAGTGTGGTAGGGGAAAAAGAGCGGATTGACACCCCCAAAGGGAGGGAGGGAATGTGTTGGGCAGGACTAGGGCTACGGCCTGGGCTGCTGCCCAGCTGGGTGGTTCACAGGACTTGGGGCCAGAATGTGTGACTGCAGGGCCCCGGTGGGTACCTAATTTCCTAATTTGTGGATGGTAGGTGTTTATTCCAGGACAATAATTATTCTTTCTTCTCTAAGTATTACACAGGGCTATACTGTCTCACTCAAATTCAGAGGATTATTTATAGCCATAAGTATTTATGGCACAAATTGAGGTCATATTGACTGAGAAATGTGAAAAATAGATGTTCTATCACTATTACCTGGCCATTTATGTTTATAGATTTTTGCAACTCCCAGATTTGGCTCCTGGTTGTTTTGTTTTTTTACATACCAATTATGAACATTTCATAATTTGCAAAATTCCCTAGAATCTTTTGCGCCTAGATCCATACATTAACTCCATTAATTCACTTTCTAAACTACCTTTTCAAAAGTAATCTGAAATCACTGTTCAGGCAGCCCGCATCCTAAAGTCATTCTATAGTTGTCACCTGTGACATGGTGGGAAATTTGGTTAATAATTTCCTAATGTGGATAATACACTGTACTGTGCATTAAAATCCTATTGTACCTTCAATTCTAAGCATTATTTAATGATTCTCAGTTACCACTTCATAATTCTTCCAGCAGCCAGTTTTGTATTACTCACTCCTCTGTCCTAAACCTGTGCCTACATGGTTCCTGCTGATTTCTGTACACACAGTTGCAAGATGAAGATGAAAAACCCACCCTGTTCTGGATATGCTCAATGTTCTGGCAGGGTGGGGAGGGAAGGGAGGAGAATACACAATGAGAACTTAGAATCATTAAATAAAGCTAAGTTTAAAGTTAAAATAGAATTCTAAAACAGCCCAGTATATGACCATAAGTAAAGATAAAGAATTGGGTCTCTAGTGAAGCAGATTTCTCTTTTTTTTTCCCTTCAGCCCTACAACTTTATTTTGGCATCAGCTACCCTGTGGCTTGTACATTTATACTATCACTCTGGAATATAATATTGTTTTTCCTTTCCCCAGTGATTCAGTGACCTCACTTAACCAATGAACAGAAAGTGCTATGTATGTGATGTAGCATTCAACCTGAGGGAGCTGGCAAAGGGGTACAACTAGTCATCAATCACATTAGAATACAGTACTGTAATTGCATGCGAACCAATTTCCTGACCTTTTTCAAATATGGATTCAATGTCATATGGATATAACCTCCCAGGTGACATTATAACTAGGTTCTATTGCTCTATACAAGGAAGTATAGCCCTGAAAATAGCAGGAAAATCAAAAGGGTGTAGAAGCACAGTTAATGCACTTACTAAACTGATTCTGTACAATGCCAATAAGCGAGCCTCAGACTTGGAGAATAACCAGCAGCTATCCAAGAGGTTTGAGCACACACCAGCTGGATGCCATTCAGAGAAACAAATGCCATTTCTTAAAAAATAGATCACAGGCTGATGGAAACTCTACAGCTACCAAGCCACCCTGCCAGTAGCTACAGGCATTGACTCTGTTGCTGAAGCGTATCAAAGGGAAGGAGGGGGGGCCAAAAGAGTAAAGTGCTCTGAAGACTGGCAGTGACAGAAGGTGGTCGTTTCAGGTTACTGCTACTGAGAGCAGGCATTGTACATGTTCCGTTCACTTTTAGTATCCAATTAATATTTTAAAGACATTCTCAAGCACTTTTTTATCATTTCATTATTTTTCACTCTCTACTGTTTTAATGTCCTCCTAGAACCTTGAAATTCCAATGTCTTTCCCTATTAATTTTGTCCTTTTTCTATTTACCTGTGTTTCTAAGCAAGACTGAAAATAATGTACACACATTCACTTTTGGGGGGTTTTTGGTTCATAAAGTCTGGTTTGCAAAGCGTAAAGTATCAGAAACCAGGAAGTAAGGGTTTTTTCTAGGCAGGCACCCAGCACCCTCATCTTTCACATACCTCAAAGGATATGCTCAGTATACTTGTGGGACAAACACTATACTAAACTATGTTTGCAGCAAAATCAGCCATTAAAAATTAGATGAAGGAATTAAAATAGATTACTGAGATAGGGATTTTAAAATATTGCCCTGGGCCAAACCATCCTATCATCAAAATCTACTGAGCAGTAGGCCCAATCCTACCAACAGAACACAGACAGATCTACAGGACCAAGGTGCCTTAAAGTAGAACTGGGTCAAAATTGAGATGCCCATGTGCAAAACTGTGATTTAGAGGGGGGGATAAAAAACAAACCCTCATGCCCAGCTGCCATCTAACCATGGTGATACCTGAATCCACTATGCACTTCCCCACTTGGCTACAAGTTCCCAAAACACCTAAAGATCTTTTTCTGTGCATGCCCAGGATTGCCCCAGTAGGAACCAAATGTTCACATCAAACTCCAGTAAGGATCCCCTAAGCAGTCCAATGCAGAAGCTGTTTTCAGTGCATGCTTAACATGCTGATAAGCAGTAGCATAGCTTCAGTGGGAAGAGAGAAGGGCAGAGCCCTGTGTGCTAACTTAGTGTAGATGCCAGAATGGCACAGTGCAGCAGTCCTATGCTTATGTAGCAGGAAAAAAAAAAACCCAACAAGATGGCCAGACCACTTTGCAGCAGCAGTACCCGGGAACTTTTTTAGGTCATAAAAACAGAGACGATTACCCCACCCCTGCTACCCTGGATGTTAAAACTGAATTCACAGTGGTAGTTGTCATAGTAAGCAATAGTAACAGAAAGTAAAATGGTTGGAATGCTGGTAAGTGTAGGGAGATGGGCTCAGCAGGATGTTGAGGTATGAATCACGACAGACATTTAGCCAAGCCAACCCCAACTGAAAAAAAGATACAGTAGAACAATTGTCACTCACTTTAACACATCCCATGTTCTAAACCAGTATGTGATACAACAAGCAACCATAGTGAGACCCACCCCAAAATTTAAACTGAAAAGACATTCTAAGTGTACCTACTCCCTCTCAAAGTAGAAGACAGATCAATAAAAACAACAAAAGGAAACAAATTCAGTATACATACAATAAATTTTATTTTCCTCTCTTCAGATATTGGCTTTTTTACCTTCAGTGGAAGTTTTCCTATTGCTGTGAGTCCTTTTTGAATCCAGGGTTCCAAGAAAAGCCACTCCCTGCTGAAACTAACCATCTTGGCATCACATCAGTTTGGATCATCACCTGTCTGGATGTATGTATGTATGTATGCATGCATGCCTGTGGATATCTATCTGGATGTATGTATAAATGCATGCATACCTGTCTCCACACATGCCTGCAATATATGTATTGCTCCCTTTCATGTATGTGTAGTTGCAAGCATGTGTGGAGACAGGTAGACAGACTGTATATATAATAAGGCTGCAGTGTCCTGACTTCTTTTTAAGGGTCAGAAATGGTTGGGGGTTTGGGTGTTTCATATACAACAGCTCTACAGACAAATTTTCATACACTCTCAGCCACAAAAGGATTCTTCTCTCTCTTTCAAAATCTAATTCACAGTGAAAGCCACTGTGTAGCAGATTGCAAGCCTCAGGAGCTGCATCCCAGTGGCAGACAGGCTAAAGTAATTGTGAGCCCGTGTAAAGGGACTGGCCAGCTGATAAGGATAATTGACTGGTGAAAGGGAGTTAAAAGCTGTCTGGAAGGGAAGCTAAATGAGGGGAGAGGGAGGGCTGGCTGAAGAATGAGCACTATGCCAAGGTTGCCTCTCTCCCAGGGTCTGGGGAAAGACCCAGAGATTGAGTTTATATTTGCTGTGTTCCTGTACTTGTTTGGTTACTATTGAGAGAAAATGTGTGTTTATTTGAATATGAAGACTTGTTTTGGTTTCCTCCAAAGAGAAACTTTCAAGATATATAATAAAGAACCCCACCGATGCAGCAGGAGACTCTTTCCCAGCTCCAGGGGACTTCCCTTGCAGTGTAAAAGACTTGTATTTCTCCCTTCTGTAAACTGAACTGTTTAGTTCTGTAAACTAAGATCCTGTTTACCACAAGCAATCAGTAAGGAGACAAAACAATAAAACAATTAATTATATATAGAAAAAGAAAGCATAAAAGCAAAACTGACCATAAAATTGACAACAGAACAAAAAGACAAGTGAAGATGCTTACCCTCTCGTCTTGGCTATCACCTAGCCCCTGCAAGAGTCCTGCCAGTATTTCCAGGGGTTAGCCTTCCTCCTGATCCTGCCAGCCCTGACCACTATAGACTTGGACAGTCATCAAGCCTAGAATAATCCAAAACCCATGACTATTTAGGTAGCTCCTAGCTCTGTCCATCCCAGCAATAGTCCATTCTTCCTGTATTTGGGAATGGAAGTTGTTCTTGCCTTAGTAACACAATAGTAAGGACATTTAGCAGTTATAGCTACTGTCTTTTCTTTGAGGATGCATTCCTCAATTCCTTTGACTAAACTATGTCCAAAAGCATAAAGATACATACAGACAATATAACACAATCAATTCAGAGCTAAAAATGACATAAAACACAGCAGACAATAGGCTTTTCAGTGCAGCTGTTCATGCCGTATCAGTAAAACAAACATAAGGAAACTTGTGCAACTCCCCATGAACACCCCAAAATTTGGTGGGAGTCACGACAGTTAGTATGGTGCAGGAGGGGTAAAAAATATGTGCAAGTTAGCACACTGCTGCTGAAAAACCCAGAAATTACAAACTACTCTTGAAAACTCCTCATATGGTTCATTACAATATGTTAAAACATTTCTTGGAAAAGTGAAGCCCATGCTGTTTTACATTTTTATTCAGAAGATACCTTCATTCTTTCAGTATAATAGTTCATACATGTGGACCTAATCTCTAACCAAATAAATTACCATCTGTTTATTCAGAATTGTGCTCCAATAAGGCCATTCCATGCAGAGAATTCCCAGTGATTACAATCAGGCTTCTACTATATGCCTGCAGTCTGTCTTAGTCTCTTATTTATTTAGAATTTAAAATGATTCCTGATGACCTTGTTAGTTTCACTTTACTGGGGTTCCAAAATTTGTTATATTAGAGGTGCAAGATATCCAAAGCATTTCTATGAACTCAAGACAGACTATAAATCAGTACATGAATGACAAAGAGGGTCATTTGTAGAGAAGACTTATTTTCTTTGAAAATTGTTAGGTATAAAGAAATCTAATCAGTAAATGGCATTTAATCTTTCTTAATTCTAGTGCACTATGCAACCTTACTTGAATCTATTGTTTTTATGGAAAGCACTCTGACATGTTAACTTGATTCTATTAAATAATTAAAAGCACTTAAAAGCAAAATTGAATACTTACCAGTACAAGTACTGATTATGTTAATTTAAATTATAAATGCTCTCTCTTCATTGTGATCATGTATTTTTAAGCCCTTTAGACAATCATGCTTCAAACACATTTGGGATGGAATATGTGCACTGATAACTTTCATATGGTAATAGGTTTCAAATTTCATGTAAATCTTTAAAAAAAACAGAAGCATTCATCTTTTATTCATTACATAATCCTCTTTACATACAATGACTATATGAAATATCAGTAATAATCTATTTCACCCCTTTGATTGCTTAAGAATTTTAT
This sequence comes from Caiman crocodilus, assembly GCA_030014935.1. NCBI lineage: Eukaryota > Metazoa > Chordata > Crocodylia > Alligatoridae > Caiman > Caiman crocodilus. Next base: position 4,691,720 of record JAGPOW010000229.1, read on the forward strand.
GTAGACTAAAATTTGATTTTCATGTTTTTTGGCTTCATGGCCTCTGCACATTCTTCCTGGTTCATTTGCTGCTTAGAATGTAATTCCTGATGCACGCACCCTCTGGCCCTGATTCAGTAAAGTGCTTAAAGCCTGTGCCTAACTTTAAGTTTATATGCAGCAAGCATCAAAGTGACTATGCAGGGGCTTAAAATTAAGCCCAGCAGTTACATCAGCCTAGGCACAGACACAAGAAACTCAGTGAAGAATCAGGGTCTTTTCTCACACAGTGGGGGAATTTCTAACACTACAGCAGCAGCATAGCTAGTTGGGAAGTCCCCAGACATGACCCTGTAGCAAAACCCCCAGTTTTTCTTTTTTGTTCTTTTAAAATACATTCCTCCCCTTCCCCAACCATTTCTGACTTTTTTTTCCCCTCTCTATTCCCCATAGATGAGTATAAGTGAGCTAGGACATAAAAGCGTCAGCATTTTATTTTGGTAGCAAGTTGTATTTGTTTTGTTTTTTCACCTTTTTTATATTGTATAATTATTATGTTTATACTAATCTTTACTATTCTATATTACTGTTTTACTGGTACTATATGATTTAGACCTACATATGTAAGTTAGCATGAGTCATGTCAAGTTTCCTTTTTGTTTGTCAAGTCTCCATCCTGTCCTCAGGCCCAGTTGTGTAACCCATGACTCACACCTACCCCACCTATGTAACTTGGTTCCTGAATGAATAGGGATGAATGAGGGTGCTTGAGAGACAATGGCAGTAGATCTAAAAACAGCTCCCTCTGAATGACCAAACCATCAACACCAATACTTGGACCAATGACCCAGCCCTTGGAACCACCCTCAGCATTCAAGAAACAAAAGATGAGACAACCCACCATTGTGCCAGGCTGCACATGCTCAGTAAGAACACCTGGAGCTCTCTGGAACAGGACTGATCTCGTCTAGAAAGGCCCTCCACATAGGAGATCAGAGGTAGTCTGCCCCATAAAAGGGGTAGTGAAGACTGACTCCTTGGGATGCTCACCATCTGGACCAGCACCATGCCACACCACCTAACCAACCAAAGGCCCTGCTGGTGACCCCCCTCTGGACAACACCTACTGGACAAGGACCCCTTTCCAGCTTGGATAGGTACTTATCACCCCCCACCCCCACTTCAACCAAGGACTTGGACTCTTCTTCTCTTCCTTACCTGGAATCCAATCCTTCCACTGAGTCTCTTTCTCTTGCTGCCAGAGTGTGTGTGTGTGCACGTGTGCGTGTGCGTACACCAATAACGTCATGGGGCTGTGTAGTGTGTTGTCTGTTTAATAAAAATATTATTTGGACTCCAAAATTGGGTTTTACTTTACTATGGTTTGGCCTTGCTCCAATCTCTGCTCCTTGCTCCTCTAGCTTCTGTCTCATTTCTCCCGCTTCTGGCTCACTGACACTTCCAACACCTATCCTGAGTTCCTCTCTGCCTCCAAACCCCCCTATTTCCTTTCCACTGTCTTATCCCCACTGCCTTTTCCTTTACCCCTGAGCAACCAGGTTTCTGCCTCAGTTTCTTTCCTGGCTGTCTCCTCCTTGCCACCACTTAGCTGCCCCTCCACCATGCAATATCTCAGCTGTCTGCCTCAGTTTCCAGTCCCAGTCTACCTTAAGTAAACCCAAGCCTCAGTTCCTAAACCAACTTCTCTGTAATCCATGGGTTCTAGTCCCAGATCTTGCAACTTTCACTCCATACATTTTAACTCTCTCTCTCACCTGAACCTTTCCCCAGGTACTCCAAGCACACGCATACACACTATACCATCCAAGTTAGGAACTTACCTGTGTGTATGTGTAGGTCAGTTGTATGTGTGTGAACTGGTGAGTGTGTGTATGTGTGTATATATATGTCATTGTGTGCATGATATATGACTTAGTGATCTGAGTCTAACTTTTGGGGTGTATAGTGTATGTGCTTGAATTGGTGATAGGTACGTATGTGCCTAGGCTGGTTTGGATGTGCATGTGCCTGAGCTGGTAGTGTGTGTGTGTGTGTGTGTATGCACCTAATTGATTTGTGTGTTTGTATATGTGCAATTGTGTCACACTCTCCTGTCTAACAATGCAATATTGAGATCCTGAGAGTTGGCCTGACCCCACAGGGCAACAACCCTGCCCATTAACTCCTGTTCATAATCTCCAGTTCTGACAATACAGCATCAAAGTTGCTCTGTCCCTCTGCAGCCACTCTGCAGATCTCAGTCTCCAACATGGGGGTAGCTGGAAGAGGTAACTCCTGTAGTGGCTTCATTAGCATATTTTCTGGTTTGAAGTTTGAGAGTCAGGGCGGGTTGGCAGGGTATGTGATTGGTAATGCTCTGGCCAGGGTATGATGATGCCATTGTACAGATATACTATATTTACCTTAGAAATTAAGATCCCCCTCTCCCAATAATTAGATTCTATACATGGAAAATATTTAACTGTGTTATCATTTTCCATGTATAGAATCTAATTATTAGAGGGTTACCTTACATTCTTCCACCCCACTGCTACAGGAGGGCTTAAACCCTGCTCCTTGCCCTCCACCCCACCATTTGTCCGCCCTGTGCTTGCCCCCTTGCAGTGTCTGCATGCTCTATGCCTGCCGCCCTGTGGTGCCTGTATCCCAATGCCCCCCTCTACCACTTGCCCCTTACCTGCATCCACTGCCACTTTCTTCTCTTCTATGGTTCCTGAACCCCTCCCACCTCTCACCTCATGGTTTCCCCCTACATGCCTTCAAACCCTAGCACCTCACCCTCTTCAGTGCCTGTGCTCCCTGCCACCTGCCCCCCACCTCTTTTGCCTGCCCCACCATTTATCAGTTGTGGCTTTGACTTATTCCAGCCTAGGCATGGAGCACATGGTAGCCCTGGCCTTGGCTTGGTCACACAGCAGTGGCTGCAGTAGCAGCAGCTCCAGCTCTGAGATATAGGGGAGGAAAAGACTATGGTTGGCATGTGGGAAGACAGGCTGCAGAAGTCAGGTGGTGGGGCCAAGAAGGCTGTGGTGGGGCAGCTCTGCTGCAGCTCTGAGTCCAACCCCAACCTGGTCTTAGGGCTGGAGTAGAAGCCACAGCAGCTACCTGCTCCTCACTACACCTTGAACTGAAATCCAAGACCAAAAGCTCCCTCCACACACGTTGAATGGGGCAAAAAATGTTGTCTTGGGTTCAAGTAAATATGGTATCTTTACAGTATAATTTGTAGATTTTTCAGTTTTTAATACAGTAAAAAAAATGTGTAGCCATTGCCTTAAGATGTATTGTATATTGTGCTAATGGTTCAATAACTCCATTCTGGAGTCCTAAATCACTAATGGTGGACTCTTGCCCCACTTAAGTCCCTGAGACTTTTCAGGCACACACAATGATGCACCTGCCTTTGATTGCAGCCTACAGGGCCTTGTGTTAGCTCTCCTTTTATACTTGTCCTCACATTTCTCCCATTATTTCTTACTCCTTTGTAGGAATCCTTTTTACAATGACAGCAATTACAGCTTTTTTTTTTCTTTTTTGCAATAACTGCTTTACATTTGTGAATATGCACAAAGCTACAAAGAGAACTAATGCCATATCACGATGTATTTTCCATTTCCAGTACATCAGGGGATATAGGTACCACAGTGGGGGGTAGGCGTGGGGGGTGCAGGCACAGGATAGGAGTGGGGAGCAGGCACAGGGGGAAGGGTGCTAGGAGACACAGTACAACACTACCAAACAAAACCAAAAATAATGCACGAAAAAATTAAAAACATAACAAATTGCATCAAATAATAGTTTTCTGAGACTTATCCCCGCAGCTTAAAAAGAGAAAAGTTTCCTTCATACCTACTGTTTCTTTTGTGTCATCTAATCCACAACTGTGCATTAAACTTTCCCAATAGAACAGCTTGTACCGAAGAAAAAAGAAAGGGTTATATTGAATAACACTGAGAAAGCATACCATGTAATCTGCAGTTACTAGATTCTTATTTTACAGCTTTGGAGCACTAGACAAAAATCATCTAGTTAACTGAATAAAATTATGGTCTTACGTAGCTTTAATCTTTCCCCTCTAATTTACAAAAAGCCAGTTTCTACTAAGAGTGCTTAAGTTGAATAGTACTGGGAGACATCAGTAAAATAAATAGGATCACTTACTGAGCAGGAACTATTACACAGAGCAAGATACATGAAAATCTAGATCTTTTACAGTTCTTGTCAAAATAGTAAAATTATTATGATGGTAAACTGGAAAACATGAATAAGGGTGAAAAAGAAAGAAAGACAGGAAGTAGAGCACTAAGAATTCATAAGATAATACAGAAAGAGTAGAGAATGCCAAATCTATCTATAGATAAGAATTCCATTACTTGTTAAGTAGGGCCTATTATCCTAAGGATCATAATATCATACAGAAATTATAGGATTATTAGGACTTTGGCAGGTGGTTATGGGCCCAGCACCACCCTTGATGAAATATCTGAATATATTTCTGACTATATAAATTATTTGTTTTAGAACTATTTAATTAATTCAAGTCCAATATGGCATTTCTTCTGCTGGGTGCATTTCTTGCAAAAAAATATCATTTTTGAAGCATTTGTAAGGCCTCAAAGCAAAATAGATGTTATCTTCTTACACAGTCCTAAAGAGTTAGAGCTTTACCCATAAGATGACTTTAAGATACTAAATCTAGTGTCTAAGATGGGACAGGGGTTAGAACAATGCAACAAAAATGTAAAAAGCAATAACCCAGGTGAATAAGACCAAGAAGCAGCAAGGTACATTGATATATGGGCATGCTGAATCATCTCTGGAAATTCATCTCATCAAGCAAGAAAACATTACCCAAAAAACAAACAAACAGAAAAAACCCAGTATGAGAGATCCTCAGCAAATCAAATTTCTAGTAAGTGGTGGAGCAGGGAATGGTAGAAACAGAATTGACAGTTCAAGTAATGTTTTAATGCTGCCACCACACCTGATCTATCATGCTGTAGTTTAAGACCAGTTCTTTTTCAGAAACAGCCTGAGCAGTGCTTTACAACATGTGCTTCAGAAGAGAATATCACTTTGTACTAATCGAGAAAAAACTGTCTAGTCCCTAGATGGGTATGCAAACATGCTGGAGATTTCCTGTAGTTGCTAGATGGATGGCTATTTGTCTAGGGGGTTCAGCTTTAAAATAGTGACCAAGGTTTTGTGGTCTGTTTTCAGGCACTCTCGTATGATTTATTTGTTTCTGTTAAAATTTAAAGAAAATTCCACAGTTCCACCTTCCAGGAGGGACATAAATACAAATTGGATAAACTAATACCAAGAGATAGCTAACAAAGAAAGGCGAAGTATAAGGCCACGTACAAGTATTAGATTTCTACTGGAGGAATCACCATTCTCCTGGTAAAAACCACAAGTGTGTAAAGGTTCATGCTGTTTCTCCAAGAACTCACTTCTAGCTTTAACATTTAAAAACAGGCCTACTTTGGCAGGAAATAAATAATTTATATTTTTACCTCTGTCCTAATCTATTCTTCTACCCATATAATTTAAAAACTGGCTATTTTTACTTTTAAAACTTGGCATTGACATCAGTCTCCAATGAATACTAATTTGGGTCACATGCAGACAGGATAAGTACAGATAGTCAAAAAGCTGGAGGTTGAATCGATTTAGTCCTTGCAGGTTAGTCTAAACTGCAGAGATTAAACTGAGAAAAGCCTGGACAGATATTCACTTTTGATTCCAGAAATGCAGCCACATACCTACAGTTGCTCAGGACAGAAGCCAGCAGGGCTCTCTGGCACATTGCCACAGCATGGGCTGTGTTTACTTCCTGTTCCTGCTGCCCCCAAGGTCTCTGGGAGTTCCAGTTCAGAATCACAGCAGCAGGGCTCTGCAGGGTTGCTCACCACTTCCTCTTCCTGATTCCAGGTGCCTCTGGGATTTGTAGTCCACAGTGGCAGCCAGCATTAAGTTTTTAGCAGGGCAGGGCAGCTCTGTACTTGGGGGAAAGGAAGTTTAATTCCTCTCCCTGTCCCCAGACCCCAGCCACGGTTTGCCTGGGGGTAAGGGGGGAGGGCAGTCCCTGTATCTACCCCCACCCTTACCCCTTGTCTGCTGAAGCATACAGCACACCCCAGCCCAGGGATGGAAAGCATGCTGGGATGCTGAAGGACCCTGATTTAACTTGAACCAGGAAGGGGTCTCAGATAGAAGTTTCATAAACTGGTTTGACCCAAATCAGTTAAGTCTGATACTATATTCAAACAGGTTTATCTTAAACTAGTTTCAACCATTTGAAACTAGTTTATGTGCACTGAACTTTTGTTTTGTTACAGATTTAAACCAGTTCCTGATGACTTAAATTAGTTTATTTGTAATTTCTGTTCCTAGCTTCAGTGGTTAAAAAAAGAGCATTCTGCTTTACCTGCTTGTACCCAAGGAAGATTTCTTCTGAATCATCCTAATTTTAAAGTGTATGGGATTGAGATACTATCATCCAACATAACTCCTGCATAAATCCACCTGGTATCAAAGTGTGTCTATGTAGATATTGACATAACTCCATCCCCACCGTATAAGAACACCCCAATCATTAATGGATTTTTAACATCAGAGAACCCTTGGGCAGTCAGCGAATTTCATCCCCCTCTTACAGATGGGAGGCAGAAGGTTAAGACTGAGCTAAGAACCAAACCTAGCCCCATTTTGAGGCTCAGGAAATAAGGTTGCCCTACATATTTTAACAGGAACTCCCTTACTGATCTCTAACACCAAAACACGTAGGCAGTGGCATAACTAAGGCAGGGCAACCACTCTGAGTACACACTTCGTGGAAGGGTTGAAAAAACGTGGAAGTAACTACTACTCTTGTGCCCAGCTGTGTTGCCATGTTGCTGTATATAAGTTAACTGTACCATGTTACCAACATCTTCAGGATAAAATGGTATATTACCAAACAGAAATTTCAAAAGTATCAGTTTAAAAGGCTTTAGTTAATGGAATGGACAAAAAAGATATTAAGATTTATAGTTTCATAGTAACTAGGGTCAGAAGGGGTCTAGAGCAGGCCATCTAGTTTGACCCCCTGCCAATGGCAGGAAACAAGTGCTGGGGTCACAGGACCCCAGCCAAGTACCTATCTAATCTACTCTTGAAGCAAAAGCAGAATTAAATTTCCTTTAATAATGGAAACAACTTAATATTTCTCCACTTATAATGTATATTATTATATCAATTCATACATTGGCAGGAATTTAATTATAATAAAACTATCCCATGTTGTGATGACTTAATTATCTCCGAAGTAAGTAAAATATCCATTTTAAAATGTAAATTAAAAAAAAATAGAAATAAATAGTCATTCATAGACATCTTTTCCACATTCCTATGCCAGAGCTTTCATATCAAGGGTCAGAGGACCAACTCTCATTGAGTCTGAATGAAAGTACTAACAATACAGGAAAGGCTGGGTTTATTACAATTTTCTGTAGACACAGACATCACTCTGTGTGTGTGTGTCTGCCTGTCTGTCTGTCTGTCTACACACACACACACACACACACACACATACACACCCTCTGGAATTGTTTTTTGTTGTTTTTTTTTTAAGTAGTAGTAGTAGACTAGTGTGACAAAACGACAAATTGTGTCAAGAAATGTGTACAGACCTCCGGGGGCAAAGTAGTCTTTATGTGCCCTGTAATATAATGATTTCAGCATAACACTTCAAAAAAAGTTAAATAAAATAACCAGACAGTATTGTGGCCATTTGTCATTGTGTCAAGAAATGTGCAAAGTCCTTTGGGGGAAAAGTAGTCTTCTTTATTTGCCCTATAATGTCATGCTTTGATTAAAAAATAATTTTAACCTGAAAAAGAGAAAAAAAAACCAATAGCAACCATAGGTTATAGAGCAGGACCCAAGGCTCAGGTTCATCTAAGTGGTACTGAGCACAATACACATTTTGTGCAGGAGTTGTGAATTTCTGTTCTACCTTTGTAGTTCCTTGATGCTGGAGCTGCCCATAGAGGCAACTCAGAACAGTCTGATGGCTAAGGTTCACTGTAAGTACATCTGCTTATCTTTGGCTCTGCAGGCCATTCTGAATGCTGGGGCTTTGTGCAATACAGAGGTGGTTCAGATGCACCTTATTTTACCTGTGTTTTCCACTATTCTGAAGAAATTATCCATTGGCTATTTAAGCCACCTTCCTACCCCCTTCATACTGCTGAAGCGACTAAAAAGGAAGCCATAATGAACAGATATTTTATTCTTCTCTTTTTGAAAAAAACAAATGTTATAAGAAAGGCTATAAATTGAACATCAGTTTATAATTTTTAAACACATACATGAGGCTTAACCCTTCAATTAAAATCCATAAGACTATAGCCAAATCCCCATCCACAACATCAAATGTTAGGGTAAGTAATAAAACTTATTAAAGCTGCATATTATATGCATATACGTCGTGTGTGTGAGTGTATGTATGCGTGCGTGTGTTTTGTACACACACCATACACATACACACACATGCACATTAAGTACCAGTGTTCTACATGAATTCTAACAGCAATTACTGTACAAATTTAGATACTGCCCATGCTGTGTAAAAATGTTAGTTACCTTGAAAAAAGATAAATAACAAGAAAAATGTAGAATCCCAGCTGGACTTCCATTTCCTTGTTTTCTAAAGAGGCAACAGAAATGTATTTTGCCGTATCTTCATTCAATGTTTTAATCCATGGGTAAGATACTATAACTGATAATAGGAGGAGAAACAGATGCTGTTTCCTAACCAAAAGTAAACTCACTTAAAGTAATTGAATTGCCATCCAATCTTACTAACATGTATCCTCAGCATAATTTATGAAGGTTTCATTTTGAAATATTTATTGCAATTTTTAAAGGTAGATTGTTAAAGATCAGTTCTACTCTCTGCATAACTTCTCTAATGCCCAGACTTTAATTGCATGTATCCATCAATGTCGCATATCGTTTGGAGAATGGATGTGGAGCTGGAACTGTTAGTACCGACTATGGAAAGGCCTTTGATTTAATTAACAATAGTATCTCAGTAAGGGAGTTAAAGGCTATATTCATCCTGTTTTAATAAATTGGATTCTGACTGTTTGGATAGGGAGCAGTGAGTGATGTTCAGGTGCATTTCTTAGAACTGGCAGGACATAGGGCAATAATAGGTTGCAGCATGGTAGTATGTTTGAGCAAGTTTTTAAAAAATGACCTCACCTTATTAAAATCTCAGGATGTTCCTCATATTATGATCTTACATATTCTTCAGGCGGTTAAATGGCATAGTTTTCAATGTTGCCTTGATTCCATTCTGATATTACTTGACTACTTTCCCCCCTAGCAAGGAAAATAGAAGGAAGTGTTTTCTGCCTTAAAAACATGAGATGATTCTTTATTTTTTTTGCTATTTTGGTCATTTTTTTTGTAAAGGCTGACCTATTTCATATGAATTTCATATTATTTCTGTGACTCTCAGAAGAAGAACAAAAAATATTAACTTTCTTTCACTGCTGCCATATAATCCCCTCTTAATTTGTTGTTGATCATTCTTAATTTGTTATAAATGTTGTATATTTTATATGTCCCACTGAACACCGTTAAAAATTATCAGAATTAAGTTTTGTTAAGATACCAATTCTGTCCCTAAGCATTAAGAAGAGGGCTAAACTTCCAGTTAGAGAATTAAGGCATAATGCCAATTTCAGTTCCTACATAATATCACTCCAGCATCAGCTGTAAAGTTTCCTCATATTTGATTAAAATGCAAAATGCAACATGAAATTGGGTGCGTGATTAAATGCATCCTTTGCTTATTGTTGTAGCTGCTACACTCAGAGCATCAGAGAGTAGTATTTTATGCATAAATGTCATATAGTTATTTGAATACTGCTGTGATACAATTTATGCGTCATAGATAGCTATTAAAAGACTTTGTTATTTAAACAGTGGTAGAAATATGCCTGAAATGCACAGAAATGAAACAAGAAATCAGACTGCATATGCCATCTAATTATGAGCCAGATCCTCAGTCTATTTACACTGCTGGTAATGGATCTTTTCCTGAAATTCCTGAACTGGAATGACTGATACCAATATACAATCTTAGAAAAAAGCTAGAATGTCAGATTTCTTCTCCCCACAACCTTATCGCTGGTCATATGTGTAAACAAACCATACTGGAATTGATAGGATAGCATCCTGTCTGGGCAGTCTTAAAGCAGTCAGCAATTAAATAGCATATACCAGAAAATATAAAAGCAAAATAATGGAAATGAAAAAATATTAATGTCAGGTACCTGTGATTAGTAACAGCAGAAAGAGTAACACTACTGAGTTGAATCCGTAAAAATAAATGGTATGTTCAATTTTTTAAAGTCAACAGTAAAGAATAACCAAATATTAAAGACAAGGTCAGTGAAGTTAAATGGGTCTTACAACAGAGGGAAGTGCAGCTCCTCATGATAAATGCTTTTGCAAAACCTGATAGGAGATCATGAACTACAGATTATATCTTTTCTATACATAGCATCTGCAGAGCATGCAAATACAACACTGAAAAACTTGAAAATGCAAGACAACACTGAAAAACAAATTAAAGTATTCAAAGGGGAAGACAAACACCTAAGAATCCTTGAAGGCAATTTATCATTCTGTCTCCTAGTGATAAAAATTGTTAACTGGCAGCACATTATGAATCCAGTGAAGAGCAATTCATGAAGGTAAAACAGAAAGTCACAGATTGTGTTATAGTTGACCAGCAAATGTGCATAATTATAATTACAATTACACCATAGTATTTTAAATATAAAAATAGTAAATACACTGCTATATTATATGGGAGAGTCCAGCCTGTTGATATTTCCAAATCTTGCTAATATATTTCAAGCTTAATCCTCTATGTATATTTTGAACAGAAGTTTAGATAATTAACTTTCACCAGTAAAGACCACATACATGACTACGCCTAATATGTGTTGTTTATTAAACACAAGATTTCTAGGACAGGGAAAATCCTAGGGCTAATCTTCAGGATACCCTCAGCTACACTAACCACAAAACCCTAGGAGTGAAGGAACAATGAATTTATGCCATCTGTGTGTTTCCCCAATCTCTGTGACAAGCTAAGGTCAGCTTTGTTTCCAAAGCAAATGAGAATGGTCTCTGGATTGCATCTGAGTGCCACTGAACCAAATCAGGGATGAAGACTGGCTTTTAGGTTGTTCACTAAGGAAGACACTTTTTGTCTATGCTCCAGTGAGCTCATTATTATACATGAAGATGCTGCTAATAAGCCATGAACTTTGTTTACTATACATACTAACCATAATTCTCACAGGACATAAAATACTGTAGACATTCAGGCATAGGCATGCTAGGATCTGATGTGCAATCCACACAATTATACCTTCTGTTATGCTACATATGCATGGCAGGAGGCATGATTGTAGCATCCAGCATAAGATCCAATCACACCTTTTTGCCATTGCAGAGGGAGCCCAGGATCATGATCCTGGACTCCCCCTGCACAGGCAAGCAGCAAGCACCAGAGAGTAAGAATCCTGCAGCTGAGGAGGCTTGCAGAAACTGCAGCATCCCACTCACAGCTACAGCTGTGGGAACAAGTGGTGCACCCGTGCGGCTGGGAGCCCCATCAGCTGAGGGACTGTCAGCTGCAAGGGAGCACCTGGCCACATATTCAATTAATGGTGTGAAAAGACTGAGCCACAAAGTTTTTACACATTTTTTATTAAATGACTTTGTGGTTTATTCCTTGTTTTATCAAGCCATTAAGGCTAGGGCCAGAAGTTACACATAAACCAGTCTAAGTGATCAGAAACTGGTGTAAACCTGCAACAAAACACAAGTTCAGTGCACATAAACCAGTGTGAAAATGTCCGAAACTGGTTTAAGATATACCGAGCTGAATGTAGTATCAGACTTAACTGATTGAGGTCAAACCAGTTAATGGAACTTGTCCCCCAGGCCTCTTCCTGGCTGAAGTTGAAGCAGAGTCCTACAGAATCCCAGCATGCTCTGCAGTCCTTGAATGAGATGTCTGTTCCAGCCAAGCAGGGTTGGCCCTGCCCCTCTCCTCCACAGCCACAGCACTACCACTGCTCCATCTGGCTGAGAAAGGGGTAGGGATGGGAAACCCTGCTCTGGAGTGTGCCTGGCAAGGGGGCAGCAAGGCTTGTCAGGTGCTCCAGCCCCCCTCCCCCTCACTGCTCCAGTGGCAGGAGCAGAGGTGGGGCCAGGCCCCAGTAACCTGAGGGGAAATGGGGTTTAAGTACCCCCATTGCAGGGGAGGAAAGGGCCACATGGACACCAGTAGGCTCTGCTTGCGCACCCAGGGCTATACACCTGGGGTGGCAGTGGCAAAATGTCAGTAGTCTGAGGGAAAGGGTGGGGTTTAATCCCCCCACTGCAGGCAGCGTGCAGGCATCAACATGGTGCCCTGGGCTAAGTCCCTTCAAGGAGCGGCAAGCCGATCATGGAAGGAGGGATATGACCTGGCTGCAGGGATAGTGAGGTGGCAGGGCTACTTACAAAGCCCCACTCACTGCTGTCTCCTGCCACAACAGCACAGCCTTGGCTGGGGTGGCCCCAGGAGGCAGGGGTCAGTGCCCGCTGCCTCCTGCCCTACACGAGGCCCACAGTTTGCAGGCAGACCGCAGCTGCATTGTGGCTCCCTGGCCCACTCCCTCAGTGGAGGCAGTGGAGCAAACCATCTCAGCAGATGGAGGTGAAGCACCTGTCACCCACCTCCTGCTTGTGGTGATACCGTGCACTCAGGGCAGGCTGCTTCAGGCCAGAGGTGTGGGCAATGGTGAGGGAGGCAATGGACTGCCACAGCCAATTCTGGACTGGCCTCATGGCCCAGAAGTGCAGCCCATCCTGGTTTAGTCCCACAGCCCAGGGGTGGAGGAAATGACTGGCCTATGGCAGTCCACCCTGAGCACCTGGTGCTGCCATGAGCAGGTGGTGGATGACAAGTTCCTCACCTTCACCCACCGTGATGGTTCACTCCACTGCTGGCACCAGAACATGGTGGAGTGGGCTGCTGTGGGCCAGTCACTGCCTACACCCCTGGGCCACAGGGCTGGGCCAGACGGGGTGCAGTGGTCCATTGCCTCCCCCCACCATTGCCCATGTCTCTGGCCCACAACAGCCTGCCTTAAGTACCCAGTGCCTCAACAAGCAGGAGGCAGGTGACAGGTGCTTCGCCTTTGCCCACTGCAATAGTTCATTCTGCTGCTGCCACCACGAAGAGAGGCAGGGGGTGGGAAGCTGTACTACAGCTGTGACCCACCTACAAACCACGGCCCCTCTGCAGAACTAGAGGCAGAAGGCAATGGGCACTATCCCCTGCTCCCTGGGGATACCTGAACACAGACTGCACTGCCACAGCAGGAGGCAACAGTGACTTGGGCTCTGTAACTAGCCCCAACTCCCCCGACACACACACACACCATGCAGCTAGGTCACATCCCCTCTCCCCACCCTGTCCCTGCAATCGGTTTCCCAGAGGTACTCAGCTCAGGACACCAAGTCAGTGCGCACACCGTTGCTGCCTGCAATGGGAGGATTAAACCCCCTCCCCCTTTTCTCCAGGCTACTGGCATCTGGTCACTGCAACCACTGGTGCATGAGCGGAGCCTGTCAGAGCCCCTTCTCTCAGCTTAGTTTCCCTCTAGCTGAGGGCTAACTTTAGCACCCTCTGGCTTCTGGCCTGAGCCACTACAGGCATAGGCCTGCATTTCAAAGTGAAAAGTGAATGTCTATTCACTTACAATTGGTTCAATCTATGCAGGTTAGACTAACCTACAAAAATTAAATCAATTCAGGCTTCAGCTTTTTAGTGTCTCTCCCTAGCCTAACTGACAGAACTTGTGGCTGGGTCACAATTTAAGATATGATTAACTGGTTAATCACATCTTAAGTGTAACATGCAGATGGGACCTGAATGATCTTAATCATTTCATGGCCAAGAAAAGCATTAAAGAACAAATTTTAATTTTGTTGGCATGTAGGTTTCTGTGAATCACTACAAGTCATTCCTCAGTATCAAAATGAGATTAGGAGGACAGTCAAATTATTTTTAAAAAAAGAAACCCAGCCTCATACTTCTGGGGTAGCTTAAACCATTCATCTTCAAAAAAATCAAAACAATCTGTTGTATTTTAAATTTTCAGAGACTATTAGTACTTTCCAAAGCTATCTAGACTCTGTAGTTATTCTATCACTAAACCAGGACTTTAGTTCAAGAAGCATGCATCACATACAGACCAAAAGATGGACAGACCAAGGATTCAGAGCAGGAAACACTGAGGTTGTCATTAAACAGGTGTCCAGTAAATGACATGGAACCTGCCCCTAAATTCTCATATAATTTCTGAGAATGAAATGTAAAATAGGTATTGCCTTTCCCAGTTTACAGATTGGGAAGCAAAAGAGAGAAGTTAAGAAATATGGAGCAAGCTTCTCTGAAAAGATTCTGTGTTTTAGTGGGGTTGGGGCTGTGGTGGTAAACAATTTAAAATGCTGCTTAACTAAGGAGACTGAGAAGAGTTGGGAATTGGGAGATGGTCCCTCAGTTAAGCAAATTAGTTAGAGCCAGACAAAGAATCTGCAGAGCACTTGCCTACAGCTCCACAAATAAGGTGTATTAGTGGTTCTTCTCATTCATGTATGCCTGTGTTTATTGAACCTAGTGATCACTACAGGGGCAAGCACTCATAACTGGAATGTCAATGAATACTGCAGGTCTGATTTGGGTTAGAACCACAGACACAATTACTTTCCTCAAGTAAAGTCCCCTAACAATGCTTCTGCTAGAAGCAGAAAAGGCTATTAAATGACAAAACAGACCCCCTGCAACTAGTCTCCTGAGAAAACTGTCCTACTGTCCATTTATCCAATTATCCTGGAGAGCATCAGACCTTTTGTAATATCAAGATAATGGCTGTTGGCAATTTGAATCAGCTGAGCCATACAAGAGAAGGGAGCAGAAGTGCTGGAGATAGCATAGCTCCTTGCTTGTGAGTGCGTGCATAAGTGCATGCATGAGAGAGTAAAAGACAGAGAAAAAATCTGGACATTAAACACTCATCTCTATGAAACCACAAAGGAAAAGAGAAGTTGGAAGTGTAGTCAGAGTTTGTATGAACAGACAAGTGAGCAAAATCCATGGTAAGGAATGGATTTTTTACTACCATGTGAAGCAGATTCAAAAGAAAAAATAAGTGGATGCTACTGATGAAATATTAAAACCAGTGTGATTCTGGAAAGAATAGGAAGTAGGATTACATACAGAAATTCAGCCAAATAGATGAACAATACATCATAAAACTGAAGGCTCATTTAGCATGTAAGTTTGTTCATGGAGGCCTTGCAAAAAGAAGAAGTCTCTTACTTTCTATTATTTTAATTTAGTTAATCATCCCCCCTGAAAGAATAGGTTTTAATCACTCCCCTTTGCTTCTTTCCACTTTTATCATCACTGATAGTGGGAATGGGCCTAGATCCAAATATCTGGAACTTTGGAAAAGTTAAATTTATAATTCATATTTCACATCCCAACACTATTTGATGTCATCATGGATTCTCTTCTGGCAAAAGTTTAGTCTGAACAGTTTATTCTTATTCTCTCTCTCTTTTATGTTGAAATTCTGGAAATAATTAACAGGCCATGGAACCCTTGGAGAGCGTGAAGTTAAACTCCCTGGGAGAACATTTTACCAGTATTCGCTGCTTGTAAATTACAGGTGTTAGCATGTCTTTTATAGCTAAAGATTCCCACAGAACAGCTTAAGCATTCTTGCTTGAGAAATTCAGGTTTCTTGTCTGTTTCTCCTTTTTAATTTCACATTCTCAATTGTGTAATGTAATTTGATTTTTACTTTGAAGACTTATGGACAATATTTTCATTACTGGCTTCCATTTGCCTCAAATAGAACTTGCTGGGTAATGAATATCCAGTGAGTCATATGAACTGCTCCTCCTTGAAATAATGGTCCCCACTAAAATTATCACTGACCCCTTATCACACAGGGTGAGAAGGTGTCAGTCACATGGCAGAAACCAGTAACTACTGACTTCTGTGCCTATTGGCATGTTAGATAAACAGAAAACACATTTATAGCAAGGTTACTATTCTTATCTAGCTCAGTTAGACTAATTACAGTATACTTTACCCTGAGCGGTGACAAAGCTGAAGCATTCCAGGGACAATGCTCAGAGATAGGATGATGAAAGGCAAGTCATGCCCTCAGCACTGGAGGAAGAACTTCACCTAAAGGAAAGAAGCCCATTTTCATTTTCATGTAACATATAGGGGACAGAAGAGCTTCCAGTCATGTTGAAGAAGTTTTGTCTTTAAAAATACAGCTTCTTCCAAAAAATGCAGCATGGAAATATCTTTTCCATCTCCTAAGACAGAATGCTGGGGAAGGGTAGGGAGCAAATCTTGCCCCAGAAATACCAGTGGCCAACCTGAGGCATTCATGCCACAAGTGGCATAAGCAGCCTGTCTCAGTATCACATGACAGATCAGGCAGGGAGCAGAGACCCTGAGAAAAAAAGACAGAAGGGGACATGCTCTATCTTTCAAAGCAGACAAAAATCCTGCAATATTTAACAGGAGAGAAGCAATCAGAAGAGGAATAAAACACTCTATCCATGCTCTAGAAACCATGATGAGATAAGCAGCAGGGGAATATCATCCCTTAAAGAAAAACATCTGCTTTTCAGTGAAGCTGGTGAATTAGTGAGAGAAGTTCTGCCTTTAAAAGGACAATTCTCAATGACTTCAGAGAAAATGCAAGGGCTACTAGCTTAGAAAGGAAAGTGATAGTTGTATAATCACAAGTGAGCCCTCAAACAACCTCTAAGCCAGGGGTGTTGAGTTCAGCTGGCCCCATGAGCCAGAGGAATAGTGCAGAGCACGCCCACAGGCTGAATAAGGTCCATGTACCACTGCCACTGGCTCTCTTCCTTGATCCAAAACAAGTGGCACCTGCCCCAGCTGGCCCAGTGGAAGGTATAGCCCATGACTGGCTCTGGTGGGCAATGCAGCCTGAGAACCAGCCCCAGCAGACTATCCAGATGGGGCTGCTCCCAGGCTGCTCTTCCTACACTGCTCATTGGGTCTGGTCAAAGACTGCACCAGTCCGTGCAAGTTGGGTTCCAGGCTGTGCTGCCTGTAGGGCAGAGCAAGCAACACAGACCAGGACCCAGCCCCAGCAGGCAGCTCAGCCTGGAACTGGTCCCAATGGATAGCCTGATCGCAGTAGGCAGCACAGCCCAAAATCCAGCCTCGGCAGGCTGCCCCACTGGGGCCAGTCCCACACTGTGTTGCCCATTAAGCTTGCTGGGACTACGCCCCAGGCTGCATAGCCTATTCCACTAACTGAGGTGTGGGTGGTACAGCCAGAGACTGGCAGTGAGAGGTGTAAGTGGCACAACCTGGGACCAGGCTCAGCAAACGGTGCAACCTAGGCTCAAGCAAGCACTGCAGTGCAACACATGTCCCGGGCACTGCATAGGAGAAGAGTCTGATGCAGGAAAAGGAGCAACACCAGGGGATGGATTATAGAGCTCAATGGGCTGGGCCAAGCCCACACTCTAAATCAAGAACGGCCAGCCTAAGGCACTCATGCCACAAGCTTAGCCCCCAAACTAATTTTGCAGTGGCCGGTGACAGCAGCAGCACAATGGTGCCATTCAGCATGCAGCCAGGCCAGTGCCCCACATGCACTTAGCTCCACACAGCTGAGGAAGAAGAAACTAACCCTGCATTTGTCACACGGCACAAAGCACGATGGGAATTGTAGTTCTCATGATGACACGTGCACTCATCCCCCGCAAAAGGTATTTTTTTCCCTTTATGAAAAGCAAAGAGGTAGATTGGGCAAGGACCAGAAAGCCGAGTAGCAGATCAGACCAGCACATGGGGAAGGAGCAGGGCTTAAAGTTGTGGCATTCCTGCTCTAAGACCTGTGTCTTCCAAACTGGCACCTTGTCAAAATGACAAAGAAGAATTTCACAAAGTGAGAATCCACTCTCCCAAGACTATATCCCTGCAAAATTGCACTCCCAGTCCTCAAATAGACAGTGAATCATGGGGTAGAACCCAGAAAGGACTTGGAAATTTCTCAGGCTCAACTACCAGAGTTAGAGGAAATGATTATATTCGTGCCTCAGTTCCCATCTATTAAATGGGCAAAGCATAACCATGTTGCTTCCTCACTAGATAAAGATAAATTAATTATTGTTTGTGAAATTCTCAGATATTACAATTAAAATACCACCAAAAAAATCACACAAGGAAATTAATAATTTTGTACTCCAGCAGGTTTTGATGGAGCATAAGTAAATAAGTCTTGGGGCTACAAATTGAATAATGCTGTAAAAAGAAAGGTTGAAAACTCTCTCTCCCTGGTAAGTAGCATCCATATTGTACTGTGAATGAGGCACAGTTCCCAGGGGAAGAGAGAAAACAGTATGTAATCATATCATTAAAGACTTGTATAAATATACACAAAGAAAGTGAATTAAGGTTGCACGGGCACCCTTCATTTTGATATTTTATTACCTTTCCATTCTTTTAATGTAGCTATTTTTATGCAATTTATAGGTCTACGTGTACATAAAAACTGGCCATTATTTTTAAATGAGTTATTTCAAGCATTTTTGTATATGCACCAAATCTTCTCCTTTTTGAGCAGGTGTACAAAAAGTATACCTGGAAGGCTAATGTGTTTGAACAATTTGTTCAGTCATTTTAAATAACTGCAATTATTAAAATAGATGTAAGCCCTTTTGTTTTGCTATGTTCTCAAATTGACTTATTTATATCTTCTATTTAAGCAGAAAGATGATTTTTTTTCCTACTAATGCAGCTTTTATTACATGCAATTAAATGGTATGCTATAATTATGGAAAAATAGGGCCTTTGCATCCAAGGTGAAATTCACTTCACCTACACAAAGCTCGGGTATTCAGACTCTGAGTACTAAGAGCACAGGGTTACTGAGGAAGTGAAATTCCCTCCTAAGAACTAGGAGCCACATTTACCACTCTTCTTCCCTGCTCATTGACTGTTTCAACATACGGACTGCAATAAGAGAGTCAGCTCCATATCCCTTGTGTGGTACAGCAGAAACCCTGAATCCACTTAAATGCAAATCTGTTTTCCCCAATGAGCCTTGCCAGCCTGTTTCTAATAGCCATGACATCCATCTAAACAGGGCCAGGGACAGCTTCTGTGGTGCACATAGCAGTACACAAGCCTGGCAAAACAGCCAACACAACCTCATAATGATGCTACACAAGCCTAAAAGGCTACCTAATGTTTGTTCCAACTATTACGTAATGAAGGATGTATAAAAGATTAAAGCACTTACGCCAAGGCCTCTAATATATTACTCACAAGCCTAAAATGGTGTGGACAGGTCTGAACTAGACTTCTATACAGGGTGAATTTCACCTTGAAAAATGTCTCTTTAAACATTCAGATAGTGATAACATCTCTCCAGACATCTCTCCAAACAATTTTATACGTAATATACTGGCCCCTTTTCTTCTTAGCTAGTCTTCTAAAATGTATATACTTGCTTGAGCTGATAATTGACTTCACATTATTTTAAATCACCAAAGAGAGACAATTTCTAGATTTTACTTGGTAAGGATAGCAGGATTCCCCTTCCACCCTCAATAAAGGCACCTGCTCGAAAGATAACACTAGTACACTGTGTGTACTAAACTATTTTTGCCAAGCAATTTGAATTTTAATAATCTTGGATATAAGAAGTTTAGTAATTAAGGAACATGCGGATACTAATCTGCTTCTGTTGAAGTCAAGGGAAATTTTGCACCAAAAGTGTGTATCAAAGCTGAAATTAGGATGCCAAAACAATGGCATCTTCCTAGTCAGCATCAATGTAGGATGAAATCTTTTTTTAGTCCTCTGTATGTAGAGATGGGAGGGGGAAGTGTGGGAAGCATCCTCCATCTGATTGTCATTCTGGGAAAAGTCTCTTCCTAACATTTAGTAAGTGCTTCCTATGGGAACTGAATTAGGATCAAATGAAAACTCTTCGGAGTGGTCACTGAAATGTCAATAGTGTTTCCCTGTGCCTACATTAGAAATTTATGTTGAAACAGAAAATTGATTCACTGTGCCTTTACAAAGGACTTCAGATACAGACAATCTCATTTGCTGAAAACTAGGAAATTGATTCATATTTCCTGTTATGCATGAATTTCTGGAAAAAAAATTAAATGTGCTAATACAAAATACGCAAATTCTTCTATAAGCATTTCTGCTTTTGCCTTTTTGAAAACAGAAGTCCTTTGGCTCAAACAGGAGTAGTAGAATTGCTAACATATTTCTACATTGCATGCCCAGTGTATTCTTGGACACATAAAGACACACCTTGCATGAGACAAACCCAGAAATGAAGTGGTATCTCCCTACATTTATTTTCAAGACTTCAGTGTCCACAGAGCTTGAAAGCAAGTTCTGGGGAAACCCCTGTTTCACCGCCACACTTTCAGATGTGACAGTGGGATCAGTGGGAGTGATGAGAGCATGCTTAAGAGCATTCCTCCAGAAATATGCCAGAGACATAATGAGGACATGTCTTTATGTACTTTGGGCCATGTTACACATTAATCTTAGGTGGCTTCTGGAGCTCTTAACCCCTGAATTGTCCATATCAACATCTGAAACTAGTTTAAAGGTGACTTAAAGTTATACCACTCCACTGCAGGTTTATCTCTGATCTGTTATCCAGCTCATGTTCCATTAGGGTGGCTACTTCCCACAGATGAGCCACTCAAGTTGCCATCCTCCAGCATCCCAAAATGCAGTGTCCATGCCCTGACCCCGCTACACTCCTGTTCTGTGTGGACAAACTTTCTACTTCCAGAACTCCACTGCCCAGGTAGCAGGTCTGGCACAAAGCCAACTCCCCCTTCTGCCTGCAGGGGTATGACATGCTCACCCCCAGGAATGCAATCCCCCGCAAACAGCCTGGGGAGCACGTGCCAGCTAGCCAAGTCACAAGGCACAGACAGATCTAGAACTGAGATATAGAGGGGGTGGGGGGAACAAGGTAAGCGGCTGGATCAGGTCCCCATGAGCTACAGCTTCCTTCCCAAAGCAGAGGCAGTAGTTCTCCCAAAAGCACTTTTCCCACCTCCTAGCCATCCCAGCAAGCACAACCAGCATCCTCCATATCCCAGTCCCAAATTCCTATTCATTAAAACATGAAACCTTTACTTTTCTTCTTTTTTTTCATTCTTTTTTATTTTTATTTTATCCTCAGTGACTGACTGCCTTCATCTTACCACCCTTCCCCTCCCCTCACTTTTTTCTACCTCTCATTTCATTATTCATTCTGATCCCATTAACTTTCTGCCTCCCTGCTTCATGTTCCCACCCTCCCCCAACTCTTCTCTCACGTACCTGTGGGGGCCGAGAAACGCCGGCAGAATGAGGTCACCTACAGAGTGGAATTGGTTGGACGAGAGGCAACAGTGGTTGAAACAAAAAAACTTTATTTACACTTCTCCAGGCATGCTGGCCCTAGGAAGAGATGCTGGGTCCCTTCTAGCTGCAGTGAGAGCATCTGGCTCCATTTCTGGTGCTCCAGCATGCTCTTCCCAACCTCCTGTTTCAAGGTAGTCAGTGGGGTGTCCCATGCCAGGGTGGCTCCATGCCAGGCTTCCCCCTCAGCAGGTGTCCACAGTGCCCACTGGGCTCCACCTCAGCTCTACAGCTCACACTGCCCACTCTCAGCTCCAGCTGACCTGTGTTCCTGCATGGTTCCCTGCAGGTGCTGAAGAGCAGTGTCAAGCCTGGGCTGTATGGTTCACTGGCAATGCTGGTTAAGCTGGTGCTTGGCCAGGCCCTCAGTGCCTCACACTGACTGAAGATTCCTGGGTTTTCCCAGGGAATCATCTTTAGTCAGCAACTGGCTTCCAGTAGGTCATAGATAGTACATCTAGGTCCTCCCTGGATGCTTCAGCCATGAGAAGCATGAGCATGCTACTTCTCCAGGCACTTTATCTAAAGCTTGGCAAAGGAGCTTTAGTTAAAGCACCTTCACTGCTATTTTGAGGCACAAGGATGTTGATACATGAGATACAAAGGCTGGCTAGAGTATGGTAGTTACCACATTCCAGCAGACTTCTAAATTCAAAGATGTTAGGGTTGGAAGGGACCTCAACAGATCATCAAGCCCAATCCCTTGCATACACAGGAAAGAGTGCTGGGTTTAGATGACCCCAGCTAGATGTCTATCTAACCTCCTCTTGAAGACCCCCAGATAGGGGAGAGCACCACCTCCTTTGGGAGCCCATTCCAGACCTTGGCCACTCTAACTGTGAAGAAGTTCTTCCTAATGTCCAGTCTAAATCTGTTCTCTGCTAGCTTTTGGCCATTATTTCTTGTAACCCCCAGGGGCACCCTGGTGAGTAAGGCCTCATCGATTCCTTTCTGTGCCCCTATGATGACCTTATAGGTAGCCACAAAGTCTCCTCTCAACCTTTTCTTGAGTAGGCTGAAAAGGTCCAGGTGCCCCAGTCTCTCCTCATAGGGCTTGGCCTGCAAGCCCTTACCCATACAAGTGGCCCTTCTCTGGACCCTCTCCAGGTTATCCACATCCCTCTTGAAGTGTGGTGCCCAAAACTGGATGCAGTATTCCAACTGCGATCTGACCAGCACCTGATAGAGGGGAAGTATCACCTCCCTGGTTCTGTTCGTCATGCATCTGCTGATGCATGATAAAGTGCCATTAGCTTTCCTGATAACTTCGTCACACTAACAACTCACGTTATTAAAATCCCTTTTTGCTTCCATTCCACCAATCAGGTCATTTCCTAGGCAGTAGGTATGCTGGACATTTTTCCTCCCTAGGTGCAGCACTTTGCATTTCTCCTTGTTGAATTGCATTCTGTACCTCACTCCCTCATCGTCCAAGTCACTGATGAAGACATTAAGGAGTATTGGTCCAAGGACCAAGTCCTGCGGGACCCCACTGCCCACACCCTTCCAGGTCAATACCGACCCATCCACTACAACTCTCTGGGTATGACCATCTAGCCAATTCACCACCCACTGGACCATGCATTCATCCAAGTCACAGCCTCTTAACTTGTTCACCAGTATGGTGTGGGATACCGTGTCGAAGGCCTTGATTAATTGAATCTGTTCCAACACACTGTATCTACAGCATGTCAGAGCAGCCTCTGTGCTCATATATAGGCATTCCTAGGTGCCAGGCATCTCTTAGTGTGGTATCTGGCCATGAGCACCTCTGAAAGCTTTCTTTTCTTAGAAGTGTAAGTTTGAAAACTTTGTCCTTAATCTTGCTGTCTCAATTGTCCCAAGTGTGAAAATAAAAATATTTGCCTACTTCACAGTCATATGAAAATTAATAAATTAATGTCTATAAAATGGCCAGAAGAGGCATTATGCCAGCTTCACAGAATACCATACATATTTTATGCTGACCGGTCCAAATTCTGATTCTCCTATGGACATTAAGTTATTTATTCTAAATGTTGTACCAATGAAATAAAATATGACTCAGTGTGCTAGGAATATTAGTGTCTGTTCCTGTACATATACTCTCGTAACAATATTTCAACTAAATCATCTCTTTTTATATTTGATCTGGTTATAAGATTATTCATTTTCACCCAGCCTCATAGAGAAAGCAGTGTTGCTATTAAGAAAGAAAAACAATGCCCTTTCCATCCACAGTCTGCCTGTTGTTGTTCACTATAACCAATGCTTAAGAACATAGATTTAAAAAAAAGAAAACTACCACTAGTGAAATGTTATCAATCCACCAACACATTTCTATACATGGCTGTGGACATACTTTGGTTTACTTATGGGAAAGCATTTTCTACATAAATGAATTGCTGCTTCTTGTGCTGTCAAATGTGAAGCATACAAAGCAGCTAGAAACCAGCCAATAATAGCATATTATCTTGTTGACCCGACCTTCATTAGGAACAATACAGAAAAGCATTACAATGTGTGAAGAGTAATTTAAATTATTACTTTTTTCGATAGAATAATAGAGGTTTGTCTTATTTATAACAAGTACAGAGTGGGTAACAAAAAAAGCTTTCAGTCTTAAAATGTTTCACAGATAATTTAAATGCATATAATTTTTGCAATAATAAATTAGAGCTTGGAGACTTTGGGAACAGAATTCTGCCTGGTGTGCAGGTTTATTTCAATTTGTGTGCAGAGGAAAGGGATTCCATGTTCCATTTAAGGGGATGGGGCAGGACTAAAAAAGCAGCTTTCACTCACCCTCATGTTCTCAGGATTCTAAGATGGCCATGGGCAAATTAATTTGTAGTCCCTGCCTTGGCAGCTCTAATTTATGACCTTATACAGACAAAAATGGTGGCAAACCAGCATTCAAACTTATACCAATAGTATTGAGCAGGGAAGACTGAAAAAATGCCTTATACCAGGAGCATAACTCATTTTTACCACACAAGAGCAAGGTAAAGAGGGTGGGAAAAAAGGCGAGACAGCACCTAAAAGCTTTTTACTACCAGAGATTAAAATTAGGATTCCTAGTTCTACCACATAATTTGTGGAAGGTCACTTAGGGCATGCCTACACGTGAAAATAAGCACAACTAAATTGAATGTGTATTAAGCTAATGTGCTTTAAGTGATTTTTGGCAGGTGTCTACACGTGCAGTGACTTGGGACTAACTTTAGTGCCCTCCAGGCCTGCCATGTGCTCCTATGGCCACCGGGGGAGCTCCAGCCTCTGGCCACATGGCTGCCAGAACTTGGCAGCCATACTGAAGCCAGATTCAGCTGCCAGCATGTGGCAACCATCTTGGAAGCTCTGATCCCTAGCCAGCCCCTTCCCTGCTAAGGAGCCTTGTGCCCAGAACAGGAGCAACACGTGCCAGCTCCCTCTCTGCCCAACTTGCCTCCCCACACCAGGGCTGCTCCTGCCAGCATTGCCCAGTGCCCTACTGCTACAGTCCAGCCCATGGCAGTGATAATCAGTGTCCTGCACTGCTGCTAGCCCCATCAGGCCCACCCAGGACCCAGGACAGCCATGCACCTGCAGCAGAAGCCAAGGCACTGGCTGTAGGAGGCTCTGCCTTATCCCTGCCTCTTCCACTCCAGCCCACCTGCCCCACTATCCACACACCTGCTACCCCCAGCCACACTCTCAGGACATACATATGAGTGAAACAAAAGAACTTTATTGCCCTCACAACCCCCACTCTCATCCCTCCCGCCTCAACAAATAGTGCCCCCCACCCTCCCTACCCACCAACAATAAAAAAAAAACACAAGAGGCAAACTATATAAATATTGAAAACTATTTAAAATTTTTTGACAGTTCAAGCCCAGAATGGGGGCCGTGGAGGGGACTAGGGAGCCCTGGGTCAGATGGCCAGCACACCAACCACTGGATGTTCCCCCACAGGTCTGGGGGCTGTGGTTATCCCAGCACGTAGCTACCTCATGTGAGTCTGGGTCTTCAGTCATTTAGTGTAGGAAAGAGCAGTAGGGCCAAGACAAGGTGGGTGGTGGAAGGTCTGGAGCAGGGGCCAGGCCAAGGCATTTGGCTGGCAGGAATGGGCCTGCTAGAGGGCAGTGGGCAGGACCAATGGGCCATAGGCAGGGTCTGGGCAGCAAGGGACATGGATGTGGCTGCCAAGGCCAGGAGGGTCTCCATGGACTGGCAGTCAGCATTCCCCTGCTGCTGAAACTGCTTCAGCAACTCCCAGTCCAGGGTCTCCATATGAGTCCAGTAGTCCTGCTGTACCTTATCTCGTGCCCCTGCCTGGGCCATGTCCTTCACCCACCAGGCCTGCTCCAGTGCCTGCTCTCATGCCTCCAACTTCTCCACCACCACCCCCAGTCCTCAGGGGCAGCAGGTTCCAGTCCATGGTGCCTCCAGACCATTCCACCAGTGGGTGATATTGACCCTGAGGTGGCATTCATGCTGAGGATGATGGGCTCCCCCTTACAGGCATCCAGATGTTGGCCCTACAGAGGCAAGAGACAGAAGCCTTTTGTGAGTTTGCAACATGTCAAAGATAAAATGCTCTGCATCAGGGGCTGTGTGCTGCCCAGCCTCAGATCAGGGGTCTGCCATGCATGAGTGCCCAGGGACCATGGTAGGATGGCTAGACAGGCCTGGGCCCTGGCAGCTGCTGGCTGAGTCCCCTGCCTCCCCCTTGCTCCCCCGGGGCAGGTGGCCAACTGGGAAGCCAGCAGCACCCAGTGCAGGGGCATGGCTAGAGACTGACAGCCACTTGGCAGAGGCACTGCACCACAGGATCTGCAAGCACAGGAGATAGATGGGGGTGAGCAGCAACAGCAGGGATCAGGTGCTGGCTCTGCTGGCAAAGACAGCCAGGCAGCAGCATTGAAGTGATTTTAGGGTGCATCAAGCTGCAGCCCTTTGCAAGACTCATCTGTGGCCAAGCAGCAGCTCTGTGGGGAGACAGATCAGGCAAAGACAGCCTATGGCCTGTCCAGGGGGGTGCACTGGGCCTGCTGGGTTCCTGCACAATCAGCAGTCTTGTCCAGGCTCCTGTGGTGTGTGATCCAGGACACAAAATGACTTCTGGCTTTTATAGCCTGCACCTACAGGCTGCCAGAGAAAAGCCAAGCCCCAGGGAAAAGTGTAGTGGCCAGCCAGGAGCTCTGCGGCTGGGCTCAGGCCCTTAGTGGTTGGGCAAACCCAGTAATAAAGTTAGTGCCAGGTCAAGTCTACATGTGCATTTATGTGCTTTAATTAATGGTGCTTAAATGTATTAAGCACAATTATCCTAAATTCACTATTTTAAAGTGCATTAAGAGTGTGTGCATGTGTAGATGTGTGCCCTTCATGCATATTAAATTAGGCTTATTCACATCAACGCATCTCGTGTAAACACACCCTTAGAAGCTTTATTTGTTATCATTCAAGTAAATGACAGAACATTTGCCTACAACAAACACAACTGTAACTTCAACTTACATTTTGCTTCATTTACCCATCTCCACAACATTGTTTGTTGAGGAAGGAGGCTGTGTGGTTTAAGTAGTGTTGTAGTTCCAGAGCTGTAGGCTTCTTAGGGTCCTTGAACAATGTATATATTGTTTCTGAGACTTATTTCTCCATCTTTAAAATGGGGATAAAATAAAGCTTTTGTACTTCACCAAGGTGTTGTGGTATTTATTGTATAATGCTCAGAAGAGAAACAGGACCTCAGGAAAAAGTTGTGAAGCTTCATTCATATTTATGAGGTGATGCAATATACACAGTAGTGGATTTATCAAGGTTTATAATAAATCACATCATATCATGCTTGACTGCATATACATTCGTAATGTCTGTAAGAAAATTCGTCTCCCTTATACTCTTCACTATCTCAAATATGTTGTAGAAACATCTTTGTCATACTGAACCATGCCAATGATCTCTTTACACCAGTCGCTTATATTTGACAAAAGCTGGTGCTAGATGCTTCAGAGAAAGGTACAAGAAACCCTGTAGTGGAAAATTATATCCTTTTCCTTTGGGGCTGTACTGGAATTTCAAGCCAGAGCAGTTTCACAGAACAATTAATAGTATTAATAACCTCAAAGAAATTATTCATTCTTCCTTCCCCCAAATTCTACTGGCTTCCTCTGTGCTGCATGACAGTACAGTATTACAATTCTGGTTTTCAGTCAGCATTTTTTAAATGCAACAAATCAACTTTCCTGGTAAGGAGCAAGCAAGCGAAGGCTTCAAGACAGAAGATTTTTTTGGACCACATGGTATTCCTGCAACAAAATCCCAAGCTGTTAGTTCAGCATGCATGGGCAGACACAAATCAGCTTAAATTTAGTAATGTAGGTACTGGTAGCAGTATATCTGTAGTTACAGATTTTAGCTGCAAGGTTCTTACCTCGGATCCCAAGCATGGTTTTTAGCTCTCGCCAAAATCTATGATGAAGTTCATGAAAATTTGATATCCTTGTAATTTTTCACCAATATTTTTCTTAATTAAAAATAAAATCCATCCAAGATTAAAGTGACTGTTTTTTACCTTGAGTATGAAAAAACATAGGATTCAGAATCAACAGTGTTTACTCCTGAGTAAAAAAATGACAGCTAATACCTGTAAACATAAGCACACACTCCTGAGATAATATCTGTAACCCTATAGGTGTTTTATTCTAAAGGAACACCTATATTTTACTCTCAAAGAGATGTACTACATTGACTTTAACTATGAAAGGCCTCAAGATATCAAGTCATGTTTATAATGATCACATTCAGATAAAAACTTTTTAGATCACTTTTACATCTCTCTCAAATGTATTAAATTATAATTGTTCTCTCCCCCTGAAGCTAGTAAAGGTATATTGTCATTATTAAGGAGTAGGGGTGCACTGATCAAGATTTTGGGGGCCGATACCAATAACTGATTTTTAAGGAAGCATATAAGTTAATATTGATCTGATTTTTAATACAGCTGTGTCCAGCAGGTAAATCTGTTGTGATGGAAGGGGGTGGGGGATAGGGAAGGGGTGGGGGGGGGTGGAAACGTTTAGGCTAGACATACGGAAAAACTTCTTTTCCATACGGATAACTAGAATCTGGAACACACTTCCAGCAGAGGTGGTACAGTCACCATCCCTGGTGATATTCAAGAGGAGGTTGGACAAGTACCTCATTGAGCTTGTTTGAGCCCAGTTACTTCCTGCCCTGGCAAGGTACGAGACCTGATGAACTTACGTGTCCCTTCCAATCCTTCTTTCTATGATTCTATGATTCTAATGCCCCCCACAGTGAGGGAGGAGTGGGGTTGTGGGTGGGGTTGGGACTGGAGAAGGGGTTGGGGCAGGTGCTGCCCAGCCAGGATGGGGTGGGGAGCAAGACAAAGCTGTGGCTCATTTGGGTACTGTGGGAGGGTGGAGTAGCTTCTACCACTATGCATACCCTGAGAGGGCCCTGGTGAGGGTCATGTGCCCCTGGACCCACACGGGGCAGGGGAAGGTGGAGTGCAGCTGTGGGTTGGAAACAGGGCTGCACCACGCTCTTCCTGGCAGAGACTGGACTGGGCTATGCACACAATTTTCTTTATACTGGTGCTGATCCGATATTGAACCAATGTATTAGTGCACCTCCACTAAGGAGACCTGTCTTTCCAACTGCATATATAAGAAAATAGCATATACAAATCTATTAAAATGTTGCTAATACAGTTTTTCCTCAGGGATAATTTGTGGCATATGCCAAAACTATATGGTTATAAAGGTTTTGTATTCACTTAAGGTTAATCTGCATAACTGACCAAGGGCTTTGCTACTTGTGAGTAACACAAGTATCCAAACCCCAGGTGAATATAACTTTTGTACTTTACCACATTATCTGCTATTCTTTATTTAAAATAAATTCAGGCTGCAACTTAAAATGGGCAATTTCAGCATATGAGTTTTTCAACACTGAACAAAATACAGCAAAAATGTCTTTTAAAAGTTAACTGAAAGATTTCAAAGAATAAAGCAGCATATATACATAAAATTCCATGTTGATTAAGCAAATATTCAGGCACCAACTTTAAATGGACAATCCTAAAAAGCCATGTGAATCAAATACACCTTGATCAAGATGTCTAAAGTCAATGGTAGATACCATACTAGTGAAAAAATCCAACTATCAATTATAAGAAAAACAAGATAAATATGAAGATATCACCTCCTTTTATCACACATAATCCCTACCTAGCAATGGTTATTCTGAGTAAAACAAGAAACTTTCATTTTGCCAGCCTTATAAGTAGGGACATAACCCTATGAAAACATTACAGTGGATTTCTGACCAGCGTGGGGAAGATGGCTGCTGCTGCTGGTCCCAGGCAGCAGCACCTGGCTCCTCTCATCTAACAGGCAGATTGGGGGCTCGCCCACACCCCCGGGAATCCTCCTGGGGGTGTGTGCTCCCAGTCTGCCTGCCAGGTGACCCAGTTGCTGCCACCTGGGGATAGCGGCAACACTGATCTTCCTGGCACTGGATGCAGGCTATCCACAATTGTCATCTGGCAGGCAGATGACAACTGTCAATTGTTCGTCATCTGGCAGGCAGATTGGGGGCCTGCACCCCCAGGAGGACTCCAGCACATCCCCCACAGCCCTCCCAAGGGTGCAGGGAGCTCCCCATCTGCCTGCCAAATGACAGGAGGAAGGTGCTGCCAGCTGGGACCAGCACTGAAGCTAGTCAGCCTAGATTCAAACCTTTAAACATTTTGAAAAGATTTGAGTTCCCTTGTTTCATTTCAAAGCTGTTTCAAAGGCTCTTGTATCATTTCAATTTTGCTGTTTAGAGCTCGAAACACAACAAAACAGCTTCAAAATGAAATGCTGGGT
The DNA here is from genome assembly GCA_030014935.1 of Caiman crocodilus. Lineage (NCBI taxonomy): Eukaryota > Metazoa > Chordata > Crocodylia > Alligatoridae > Caiman > Caiman crocodilus. The sequence goes on from JAGPOW010000229.1 coordinate 4,722,167, forward strand.
GAAATTTCGCACAGTCCTAATATCTGTCTATATATATAGCTAAATATTTATATCACAATCCATCAATGCACAATACAGCTATCTATTCTCCGTTTGGAAGCTACGTGACTGGAGAGACACAAACCTTAACTTGGAATTAAATGAAAAACATTCTCTCAGGTATTACCTTCATTGGCACTCAGCCATGTGGCATTATTACACAAACTTTCAAAGATAATCAACATGAAAAGCATAATAAAATACATTTAAAAATAATTGAAAATCACTTCTTACTTTATGTATCTGTCAATATCAAGATTTATGGGATGTTACTGGTTTCCTTCCAAAGACTGACAAAATTCCCTGGAGCTAAAACGGTCCTCAGAGATATTAGCAGAGTGGTTATTTTCCAAGATAAAGAAAATGTTTAAAAGTGAATTCAAGTCTTAAAGAGTAAATGGCTTTCAGTTCACTTTTGGAGAGAGACTGAAATATAAGCAAAATAAAATATTATAAAAGCTACTGTATAGCAGTGAATGGAATATTTAATGTAAATTTAAAACAGATATCTGATCCAAAAGTAACAGACGTTGTATGCTCTGTGAGGACCGGCGTCAGGCTATATTGCGTAGCACTATTTTCTGCTATAAATTAATGTAATATGAAATCCATCTAACTCAAAAATATTTTCTTTTTGACCTACACTGTGAAATACAAGATTATATAATTGACAGGCTAGTAATAAGTGTTGTAATTTTCCACACTTATTTTGGATTGAAATTCCAGTAAATAGCAAGATTAGAATTACATATTTGGTGAGAGATTTTACATACAAAAAACAACCACCACTTTGCAGATATATAAAATAGTAAGGTAGGAACTCCATACAGCTCAGAGGTGGAGCTTGGGTAAGTGTGGGAAGCTTAAGATACATTTATGACTCTCCTAGGTATGCCAAAAGAAGAGGGAAATCTTTCAGGAACAAGATCCCATGATATTTCCTGTAATTTCTTTTAGGTCAGAAATGCCAAAGGAACAGCTACTCACAGTATGCCTGCTCTTTTCTCTATTAAAAAGAAAAATGGTTAGCCAAGCTTGTTCAGATTTCTTTAAATGATTTTGGATAGTGTGCAGAGCTTCTATTTAACAAAGCTTTTGTGGAAAGGAAAGCTATCAAGGAAACAGCTGTGACTTCAATCTCACATTGGATATGGGGCATCCAAAGGGAGACTTCTCCAAGCTTTGTTCTAGTAGGAAGACTTAAACAGAGCCATGCGTATAGACATGGGCGATTGGTGCCTCCTGATTCTGGGGGAACACCTGCCACCGATCACCAACTCAGGCAGCACGGTCCCCTCAGCAGCCAACAGCTGAGCCCGGGACCACCAGCATCAAAACAGGAAGTGCCAATGGCACTTCCACCAGTACTTCTGGTTTTGCCTCCAGCACTTGTCTTGGCAAGTGGGGGGCACACCAGTGCTTCTTCTGGTGTCCCCACTTCCAGGGAGCAATCTCAGGAGAGGCACGTGCCCCGCCCCCCTCCCCATGTTGCCAATGTGTACGGACATTTGAATACTGAGGCTCTGAAAAGTAGACAGCTTGCAATGCTGACATTGTTCCATGGGGAGGGAGAAGCAGGGGGCCTGTATACACATCTCAGTATGCTCTGCAGGCTCCCTTAGCCAGCCTGGCAACAGATGGCTACAGTGCATAGGACAGCCACAACTGGCTGACCCAGACAGCCACTGGTTAGCCTGTGTTGTCAACATGCACAGGCATGTGCTCTCCCATAAGAAACTGTCATGGGAGTGATTTAACCCTGTTTGTTCCCAAGTTATTTTTCTCCTGGAACAGCCATTTTTACACTGAGAGAAAAAAAACATGAATATCTCTACACTCATGGGTGCTCCTGGGAGAGCAGCAGCTCTCAAAGAAGAAACTGAATGCCTGTACAAGGCCTCATTTAGTTCAGGATGAAGAACCCCTTTCATATATCAGCTAGCTAGGGTCCCTAAAGCACTGTACATCTCTACAGGACTGTACACCAAATGTACATAGACAAAATATGTTGTCATATCAGCATACATTCCTGTATTAAGCTTGAGTGTTGGAAGCAGCACAGAGACCAAAAGAGGTGATCGTTCCAGTGCCTTCACAAATTCTGGACCCAACCAATATGTTGATTAAAGTCCTGCTGCTATACCAGAGTACTTTCCCTCCCTAAATTAAATCTGCATTTCATGAAACCATGAGACTCGGTAGGGCCCATCGAGGTCCATGCATCTGAGAGGAAGCAGTATTACCAGAACAAAACATGTCATGGAGAAACTCATTTTTCACTTTTTCATTAAAAAAAAACAAAACAGCCAGATTCTCCCCAGATTACTCATACTGGGCATGTACTATTAATGCTCTTTAGGTTTACTGCACAGTATGTTACTATGCAGTAAGCTGTCCCAGGAGCACATGTACACACGCATCCTGTTGGGAGAAGATTTGCTCCCATCCCACTGTTCCCCCAGGCAAAAGCCAGGAGAGCTCCAGGCTTCCCTGGATGTAGCCCAGAGGCTGGCAAGGGGCACAGAGGCCAGTCTCAATGTTCACAGGGCCAGAACATCTCTGCCAGCTCTAGTGACAGCTGTCTCCATGCCCTATTCACTTTAGGATGGGACCTGATATGGATGGGGCTGTGAGACAGCTGCTGCTGCCACCAACAGGTCTCCTGACTCTGAGCCCACTGGGACACACAGCTACCAGCAAGCTCCCCACAAGGTGGGGCTTCCCTGTCTGGCAGGGGTTTTGCTGGGAATTATCCTGTGTGAGGCACCTGCTGGCAAGCCTCCTTTTGGAAGGGCCCCCTGCTTAACAGGGGGCTGGCTGGGAGCTGTCCCACAACTGGGGCAGTTGCCAGACAGGTCTGTCCCCACCTCCGCCCCAGCATGGGGCTCACCAGCAGCTGCCCTGCTTGTGGTACAGTTCCCAGGCAGCCCCTTGCTGAGTGTGGGGTAACATGGGGCTCACCAGAAGCTGTCCTGCTTGGGTTTTTAGCCCCAACCCTCCCTCTGGTGCAGAGCTGGGAACTCAGGAGAGTAGGCAGGAAATGGAGTTCAACTCTATGCTGTGCAGAGCTGCTCTTGGGAGCATGCTGGGAGCTGGGATTAGGGGCAGAGAGCTCTGTATTCTCTGTGATGATCAGCTCCTCGGGGGACCTGGGAGCTGAACAGCACCAGGACCAGGGACAGAGAGCTCCCTGTCCCCAGTCAGCATCTACGAATGTGGTACTGTGCAGTAACTATCATGCAGTTAATCTAGTAGCTGTCTTTACCGGTACTAGCTAAATGCACAGTAGCTTTCATTGCACAGTAGATTAGTCTACTGTGCAGTAAAGTGTCTCATGTAGACTCACACACTAAGTAATATATTACTTTAAGTAATCTTGATTCTATTGGTCCACTCAGTGAGGAGGGTACTAGTGAGTAGGAATGAAGGGAAAGTACTTCAAAAGTATGCAACTGAGTGAATCAGACCTCAATTTTTTGAGAACCCAGTCTAAGAGAAAAATTGATTCATTCACAAAGCTATTACTAGTCCAAAGTAATAAGCAGCTGCGGTCCAGATTTGAACTCAGAAGATGAAAGGACCTTCAGATCCAAACCACCACTCCATGAGATATATATTTTATGTAAACTGATTCAATCACATTTGAGCTGAACACCAAGAAATCTCTCACTGCCTTTCTCAAGAGCCTTAGGGAAGCCCTGTGTACAACAGTGCGATAATGGAGACAGGAACCAGTTACATTAGGAAGGTAATTTATTTTCCCTAGAAGCATCTAAAAATGTTATATCAGGTTCTTCAAAACTTCAAACTCTGGTGAGAATAGAACAAAAACAGAATATAAATTTTCAACACTACATCATAGGTCAAAAACGATGCAAGTCTCCCTTTGCAAAAGCCTAGTTTATGCATGCCTTCCTTCCCTCACTTTGTGTGCATGCATATCAGTCATTTGTGTAAACACAGGCAGTCTTAGAAGCATCTGAATCCCTGTGAACTTCTTGCATTCAGCTTTGAAAATCTGGCTAAATCTATAGCCACAGGCAATGAAAACAAATAAATACACAAGTAATCAAAAGTAGCTGAGTTTGCAACTTTTTAAAACAAACTAAAGGTTTTCTACATCCATTGTGTTACATGAAGATGCAATTATTAAAATTACTAAATAACACTTGTACATTAAAAACATAACATGTGCTATACTGGGTCAGACAAATGGTTCGTCTAACCCAGTAACCTGTTTCTGACAGTAGCAGAATGGGACGTTTTAGGGAAAGAACATTGGACAGGATAGGTCTAGGTCAGAGAAGTGGCACTCAACCTTTTGGCTCCATGGGCCAGAGGAGTAGTGGAGCTGGTCTGCAGGCTGGATGAGGCTCTGAGACAGAACTACACACACACCCCCTGCCCTGTGCACCAGGTTTAGATTCACAGACTCCTCCAGACCCCCATGCACTGGGATTCAGTCCCAAGAGCCCAGCACCACTCCCTCCCACTCCCCGTATGTCAAGATTGGGTCCTGGGACCCAGTATTGCCCTGCTGCCCCTGTCCTGGGCCTCTGCAGGGCTCAGAGCTCCCCACAGGTCTGTAGATTTGGCAGCAGAGAAGCAGAGCCACTGCTCCTTTGCTGGACCTATAGGGAGATCCATGAGCTGGATGACACAGTGCCACAGCCTAGATCTCGCCTGTGGGCCAGAGGTTGAGCTCCCCTGGTCTAGAGCAATCTAGAGTGATTCAATATCCTCCATGCATTCACTATTCTTAATTTATGTCAAAAGGAACATTTCCAACTGTTATCTTCAACAGTTACTAATAGATCCATGAATTGGCCTAGTCTCTTTCTGAACCTATGCTAATCAGCCTGCACCACATCCTGTAGCAGTGAATTCCACAAGTTAATAATATATTGAATAAAAAGTACTGTTTCTTTTCAGTTTTAAATGCGTCTTCTACTAATATCAGTGGGTGTCTCCTTGTTCTACTATTCTAGGACTGCATGAATAATGGTTCCCTGTGCATCTTGACCACACCCTTCATTATTTTATGGACAGTATAATAACCCTACCTCAGTATTCCCCTTTCCAAACCAAAAAGTCCTAGTGTACCTAGTTTTCTGGTATGGCAACTTCTCTATACTCCTGATCATTTTGGTTGCCTTCTCTGTACTTTTTCTAATTCCAAAACATGCTTCTGGAGACGCAGAAACTGTAACTGTACACAGTATTCATAATGTGGGCATATTATGGATTTGTATAATGACACAATGCTGTTCTTCAGTTTGTTTTCAATTCTCTTAATGCAGCCCAACATTTTATTGGCTTCTTTTTAGTCATCATTATACTCTTAGCCAATCTTTTTAGAGAACTAGCTACAATAACTCCAAGGTTTCTTTCCTGAGTCATAACAAACTAGTTCAGAACTCAACACTAAGTACACGTAGTTCAGGTTATTTACCCTTGTATGTATTACCTTGTACTGGTTAGCTGCTATTTTTGGTCCACTCCCTTAGCTTGGTAAGATCTTTCCGCAGCTCCTTTCAGTCACTTTGGGATTGGACTACAGAGAATAATTTGGTATCATCTGCAAAAGTGGAGATTTCACTGTGCACCCCCATTTCTAGATAATTGATGAAAATATTGGACAAAATTGGACCGCTCACAGATTCCTGTTTTATCCCACTTTTGATCTTCTTCCATCCTGAGAAGTGACTACATTATTTTGCTTTTGCATTGGATCTCCCGGAGTTTGAGAGCTTTCCTGTTTTCCTCTTTTGGGCACTGTAGATGTCTATGCATTTCTCTAGCTGGATGTCTACTTCTCACAGCATGGTGCCCATCTTCCTCACTCTTATGAGTGGACAGTTTAATCTGATAGTCTGAATGTTACGGTGTCTGATGCTCTCTCCTGCCATGTCTTGATAGTTACTTTTGTATTGAGAGGAAGGAAGGTCTTATGTTTCTTTGCACCACCACTCAGCTAGGTCAGGCTATGTATACTGGGACTCTGCCTATCCTACACCCTGGCATAGTGCCAACCTGATGCTGAGGTCACAGTCAGATAAGTAGGTCCAGCTGCCTATCTGCAGTGTCATTATCAAAATTTCCATGGTACACCGTATAAGCCTGGAGCCTTAGTAAACAAAAAACAAAAAAAGTTTCAAAGCACCAGGTTAGGTGAGGTGCAAAACAAAACCTCTGCCTTCAAATAAGGAATTCTTCCCTTGTATCACATGATATCTACACTCTATGCCTCATAGAAAGTGCATGGGGTCATGAGAAGGGCTCATCTCTCACTTCCCATTTCACTCATGGTTACATGCTCTCTCTCTCCCTCTTTCAACAGGGTCATTGCTTTCTGGAGACCATCCACTGTTTTGGAGTTTCAAGGGTCATTCTCCAAATAAGTCAGCAGGCACCTCCGAGCTTCTATTCATGGGACTCAGCCTTGGTTCCCACCATTCACCCCTCTTAGCTCAAGTTTTGCCTGGACGCTGATTCCTCCAGCTCCAGGCTTCCACTTCCAGTTCCCTTTCCTCTTTGTCTGTGCTGCCCTTATACTGACACCAGGCTTTGCCTTGCCAAAGCATGCTGGTGCTGGAGCTGGGGCTGGGGCTGGGGCTGAGGCCAGAGCTTCTCTCCACAGCACCAGCATCAGATGTGCCAGCTGGTCTCGCTGCTGGGAATTCCCCAGCACTTCCGATTCATCTTTCTCTGTGGCAGGCGGTCTCTTGCTGCCACAGGCACATCTTCCATTTCCTGAATGATGCCTTGGCCTCTTCAACTGTGCTACTAAACCATACAGGGGTTTTATTGGACAGCTCATGGCATACAATTTTCTCAAGCTTCTAATATGGTAGCTTTAAACAGCTTCCATGCTGCCTACAAGCCATTTTTGTTTCTGCTTGGTTCTTCCTTTTAACTTCTTTCTAACTAATTTCCTCATTTTGTGTGTCATTTCCCTTCCCAAAATTGCATGGTAGATTTTTTTGGCTTCCTCCCATCTGCCAAAATGTTAAATGTGATTATATTACAATAACTATTACACAGTGGCTCACTTATGGGTACCTCTTGAACCATGTCCTCTATGTTAATCAAGTTTATGTCTAGAATTGCTTCTTCTCCTCTGGGTTCCAAGGTGAGTTGTTCTGGAAAGTAGTCATTTATTACATCCAGAAATTTTATCTCCATATCTGACCCTGCCAAAGTTTTTACCTCGTCTATACGAGTATAGTTGAAGTCTACCATTATAATTGCTTGTACCATTTTAGCAGCTTCTCTAAGGCTGGAAAAAGATGTCACCTTTGTGACTCCATAAAAAAATTTATGACAGTACAAAAAGCCAAGCAAACATATGTTGATACCCTTTGTTGTGCCACAAATAGCACCTGTCATAAAGGTGGAATCAATTCGCGTCACTGTTTAGCAGCAGACTTCTGTTTACTTTATGGCACAAGAACATGGGCAGCCCAGAGGTGGGGGCTTGAGGGGCACCCTGCACAACCTGGAGAATTTCTGGGAAGGATCAGGTGCTTCAGGCCCTGGAAGTGGCTAGCTATCCAGTTTTATCTGCTTACTCAAGCACATCCCAGAGATCCCATGGGAGCATCTCACTGAGCAAGGAAACCACAACTTTTCCCCATGAACTGAGGCATGCCCCAGAGATCCAGGGGTATTTCTCAGTAATTGGAGAAACTCCATTTTCCCCTGTTTACTGAAATGTGTCCTGGATATCCAGGTGTACATCTCAGTAAGTGAGGAAAACCAGGCAAAAACTCCCAGAGTTTCAGGGGCCCAACTCTGTGTAGGAATTCCTGTGGTGTGCAGGACCAGGGTCCTCAAGCCCTGAGGAAACATGGTACTCACTGTTCCACAGCACTGATGGGCAGAACAAAAGGCAACATGCATTTCATCAAATTAAGCAGATCAGCTATTCCAAGATGCATCCTGACACAGCTGATCCACTTCATTTGTCAATACCTATTTTTGCTCTAATCTCACTAAGCATTTTTTAATCTCTTTCACCTTCCTTATCAGGTGGTTGGTAATACAATTCTAGTACTATGTACTTTTTATATAAGTATGGAATTTCTATCCACAAGGATTATATGGTAGTTTTCCTTTTAGATGTTATTTTTGTCTAAACTATCCCAACATACAGCGCCTTCTGCTGTACATACTGTGTGCATCTACATGGGCTTTACTGCAAAGTTGACTAATAAGCTCCACAGTAAAGCGTTGCTACCTATATGTGCACCAGTATTAGGGCACAATAAATTAATTAACTCAGCCATAAGATAGTACTGTCAGGGACAGTACTATCTTACAGCAGAATAATTACGTGCAATGAAACACATACATAGATGGTGATGGGCTAGCTGGGGCATGAGGGTGATAAAGTGCAGGGGTTGTCTGCCACATAGCTCCATACTTTAGCATTCTCATGCCCTAGCCAGCTCCAACCCCACTACCTAAAGCCCAGGGCTGATCTCCTGAGCCTGCTGTCAGCCTAGGGCTTGTCCGCACTGGCTCAAACTGCTGCTGTCCTGGGCTTGTGTGTAGAGGCCATACCTGGGAGCAGTGGATTCCAGCTCAAACTGCTCCAGAGTTTATTGTATCACATTAATTTCATGTGTAGATGCATCCACTGTGCCTTAAACATATTGGCAGCATGACAAAATGGAAAACAAATTCAAGAAATGATAGGTTATGGGAAATACAACAATGTACATTTCAAAATATGGCTTTGTGTCATTATAAATCTATTTGGGTGCAATGCTATTGAACTAATGTAGATGCTAAGTCAGCAAAGTGTTTGAGCATATCCCTGCCATGAATTGAATTTTGCCTCCAGGCTTAAAGTTAGGCATGAGTGGCCAGCTTTCTAAGGACTGAAGTTTGTTCATGTTAAGGGATGCTATGAAGTTAAAATGTTTAGTCTTATGCAAGTTAATATTTATCAAACCCTAAGACTAATATAAATATTAACATTTATTATTTTAATATTATCAGTGGAAGTTCTTTTCTAAGCAAATGAGCAGGTCTTTTCAGAGTTTTCAACTGAAAATATCACAGCATTGGCCATGCCTAATAACTACCTTATCATAAACAATAGTGATTGCCTTTGTTGAAACCAAACCAAGTGTTTCCAAGTTGAAACCTATACAAAAATAAACAAACAGCATAACATCTCTATTGAAAGGCATTTTGAAAAGGAACAATGACAAAATGTAACCCATTTTTAATCCTTTATGTCAGCATGTAAAAAGAAAAGTAATGAACAATACTGCTTTAATTATAAATGTATAAGCAGTCAGAAATCAAAAGCATATGGAACTTTTAATATAGACCTTTTAGCGTAAATATCTCTATTTTAAAATCACAGATTCACTCTTATTGTCTGCAACACTGTCATAGATATTCATAATTTAAAACATTCCTGGCAAACTTCAAAACATGTATCATCAATATAAAATACAACAAGTCAAAACAATTTAAGATAATCTGAATATTAATTAAAGCATGTGTCATGGATTCACCCCAAAACCAAGCTGCTTTCAAGTTTCACCACATGGTATACATAAATATCATAATAAATTCTATATTACATTTATCCCGTCATGTTTAGTCCCTGTAATTAGTATGAAACTGGGTTCCATTTTTATCACTGTTGTATCTGTATAAAATATGCTATTTGATATAAATGCCCTTCTGAATTTCATAATATAAGTGCAAAATGATCAAATGAGGTATTTAGCATGCACCTAAGGCATTGTCTGCCTACAATGGGGAAATCGACTTCTCTGTAGAAATAATCTCCAAGGAATGGCATTCCAGCAGGAAGTCTAGAAATATCTGAAGGATTCTGGTGACTCATGATATGAACAACTAAAGCTAATGTTGAGGGGGGTGGGTTTTCTTTGGGTGCTTTTTAGAGTCTAGCTATGATAGAATCAAGGTCTTCCTTATCCCTGTCAGAGCTGAATGGTTAAGAGATGCCTCAGCACAGCTGCGTTTAGGCACATTGCGAGTCCCTGGTTCAGGGATTTCCTCTGTAAGGTGGGAAAGAGTCCTTGGTGCAAAATCAACTCCTGCCAAAAGCTTGCAGCTGCACCACGGAGTGCATACTCACGATTGGCTCAGTGTAAATTATGCACACGTGGCAGTCAGCAATTGGCTCGCTGGCCATACAAAAGGCTTGGGACGTATCCGCCCAAGAGAGGGGAGCCACCATGGAAGGGTAGACAAGGAGGGCGGAGTTACCCACGGAAAAGAGCCCAGGGGCACAGAGGAGAGCTCAGATGCTCATAGGGAGAGATCCCCACATGTACCTTGGAGGGGCCTGATCAACCACCAACGACACCCCGTCGTGGTTTCCATGACATACCCTAGACCCCTTGTGAGTGTGAACATCGGTGTGCCTGTCTATGGTTTTGCTGTTGTGTTTGTCTACAGATTGTGCCTACACTGCATACCTCGTGTATACAGCTTGTAAGTAAAGTTTTTTTGTTACAACCGCTGCTGCATCTCCGCAACTAATTCCACTCTATCAGCGGCCCCATTCCACTGGTGTTTCTTGGTCCCCACAATCCCAGGCTCTGAGGGTTGAATGGCCCAGTGGCCAAGACTGGTAGAATCAGCAGAAATGTTGAATTCTGAGAAACAGTAACAGGATGCTCTGGAGGGGTAGGTGTAGCCAGATGCAGGTAAAAATCTGGACTTATTTTGTTTTTCCATTTCCAAACCAATGGTCACTTTTGCTTGTAAACTTCTTTTCTCTTAAGTAATGCACCCTTTTTCTGCTTTGCCTTCTTACAGAGCCTGTGGAAGTAGTGACTGTGGGATGAGTGATATTATAGGCTGGCCCTTTCAACATAAATGGGGACCTAACATATTTCTTCTACAACCCAGGGCTGGAAGAGATTCTCTTGCTGTCACTGCAAGGTCCCATATAAGTGGAGCTGAGACTTTCTGGGTTAAGGAGTTATACAATGGCAACCTCAGTCTATTCCCTAAGGCAAGTGGCAGCACACTGGGGAGAAGCTCAAGGCTCTGGGAGTCCTGTGCGTTTAAAAATGGACACAGCATACAAACAGGCTGTGTAGTATACTGGACTGGAAAATCCACAGCTTACTTGTAAGTGATTTTTGGAGTGCCAGAAGAAGAGGAACAGAGACTATATTGAAAAAAAAATCATTACAAAGATTTACTTTCATTAACTAGTGTCCAATTTAGCAATACCAATTATTACAGCTCTGTTATAGTTTAACATATTCAGGTCTACCTAACGTTCTGCTGTCATTAAGTATCCATTTAAAATGTTTTTTCAGGTTCATGACATTAATGTTGTGCAGGGATGTTTACAAGCACTAAGTAAATTCATTTTCATATTACTGAAATTCTAGGTTTAGACTGGTGTCATGTACAATATATCTAAAGTAAATCTGAAATGTTTGACTGAAGAGAAAATGGCTATGTAATCCCCATCTTTTCATTGCTGATGATAATATGCATTTTGCCCTGTTTAAAAAGAACTTAATCTGCTCATTTTTTCCCCTTCACTTTGTACCAATTAGGATGGTGGGTAAACTGCTATAAGAATAGTTTGGCTAGAAAAGAAGACATTTTTTGCTTCTCCCACAATAAGATTCACAGTTCCTCTCTAATGGTGTTACTTGGTCTTATGGTGGCCTGGTCTACTCACTAGAGGAATATTTCATTTCCCTACTGAGTTAAGACAAGCAAAGTACCTAGCTAGAGGTATAATGAGTTTGTTCCATGCCTGACATGGGGATAATTGTGACAAATACTGGGGAGTAAGAGTTACACTTGAGTGGCCTGCTACTATCATAAGTGTAGCAGCCTCAGGGCTCAGACCCCAGAGTCTGATACCCTGCATAGTCTCCAGCCTCCTTAACCTCCTGTCTCTTTCCTGCCATGACTGCTATAAAAATGATGAACTTGGGAGGCTGCCTTTAGAGGCCAGAATAGCCTTTTTGTGTCTTCATTCTTAGCACCGTTCTTGGAGCTTCTCTGCCCCCAGCATAGGCCTCAGGAAATGCCTTCCCCTTATTATTGCCTCTCTAGGGTATGATCCCATTTAACAATTTTTAGGAGTGTCTTATGGGCACCAAGTGTGGCCATACAGGCCCTAAATGTGGCCTCCTGGCCCAACTCTTGACCTGTAGCCATCCCCCTGCCCCCCCCCCACCATAGTGATGCACATGCCTTGAATGAAGTTAGACCAAAACCTCAAATATCAAGTCCTTGACCCTTACAAGACTCACCCTCAAAACCTCAGCCCCCCACTTCTGGGTCCTGGCTCTTGCATAGAGTGCCTTCCAGGCACCTTCTGTGGCTTCCACCCACTCCCAAACCTCTGACTGAACAGACCCAAACACAAATGCAAATCACCTGGGTTTTTAACTCAAACTTAAACCCTATCTCAGGCCTCCATATTACTGAAAGAGCTTTGTCCCAGTTGGCCCTGCCTGCAGCTTTTTCTCCTTAATAGCTTAGGCTGGCAGGAGCTCTTTATGCTCCAAGGCCAAGCTACCTACTCTGACTCACAGGCCTAGCCTTACAGGGCAGGCTGCCCACCCCCAGTCACAGTCTCTCTACCAGGCACAGGGATTTCTTCTTAAAATGAGAGGAACTTTTCCCCCTGTTGCACTGCTGCTGTAGCAGCATGGCCTTGGGATGCTGCAGCCAGAGAATAGGCTCATAGCACCTCCACAGTGGGCTCCCCAGGGCCTCCCCTGGTGTCCTGTTCACTCCTCTCTCCCCTGATACACTACTGGGTGCAGAGATGCACCTGCTATCGCAAAAATTTCTGCTCAACCATGTTTCACTCACATGGCTAGAATGTGTGGGCAGTACAGGGCTACCCCTGCCACTGCAAAGACTTTTGGAGGTGCCAGTCCCTCTAAATTAGCTCCCAGGACTGATGTCCCACTCTTTCGCCCTCCCAGCTATACTACTGCACATAGCATGTGACCAACCTAACAGACATAACAAAGACTATTTATGATGCACAAAATTAAGCAGGTATGTAAGCCCCCTGTCAGTTTGCATTTATGCTATTCAGAAAGCCTGAGGCAGAATCAATCTAAATTATGCAGTTTTCTGTAAGTTGCATAGTTTAGACCAGTAACAGAACGCACATTCACCCTTTGGTGGTGGGGGCCCATCTAAGTCTAGATTCTGCCATTTTTAAGCCAGTCCATGCATACTGAATGTTTACTCTGTTACAGGTATAAACTGGTATTTTATACCAGTAAAGTATAATGTATGTACCTAGTCTTAGTGTTTATGCAACAGTTAGGAGTTAATGGCACAAGCCTTTTAAAGCAGAAGTAAAGTATATTTGGCAGTGAATCCCTTGCTCCTCTTGGAGTCCTTCTGCCCAACAAATGCAAAAAACTTCTGGCCTAGCAGCTAGGATTATTCCCTCCTCCTTCACTAAACTTTTCAGTTTCATCCTACTGAAGGAGGGATTCTACTTTTTTTTTTCCTAGTATCAGAGGGCACATCTAGACCAGATGTGTACTGCAGTTGCCTAATTAGCTCTGCAGTAAAGTCTTTGAGCACTAACAGGCATAGGGGTGGGGGAGAACAAAAAAACCAAAAAATCCCCTACACGCGCTGTACCAGAAGCAGCGGCATGTTACTCCAACTCAGCTCTACAGTGTCTGTATAAATCAGGCACTTCAGCAAGGCTTTTTGGTACTTTTAGCCAAAGTGATTCAATCAGCTATTAGATAAAAGCCCCACAAAAAGCCTCACTAAGGCACCTGATCTCTATAGATGTTGGGAAAGTCTGGTGCAACTAATACACTGCTTCTTTCAGGCACGCACTGGGCTCAGCGCAGGAGCATGCAGAGTTTAAAGTAAAGCGTCATGTTTTTCCCCACATCTGCAAACAGACTTAGTGTCTACATGTGTGATCCACAGTAAACTTAAAAAATACTACCATAGGTTCATACTTGTAAACGTAAGTACAGTCTTGTGATAATGTTGTTCAGTGCGCTGCAGAATAGACTCTGACCAGATTGGTTAGGACACAAGAGTGCTTCAGTGTGGGGGCTGCCTGCGAGCTAGCTAGCCCCACACTGGAACATCTTTGTGACCCAGCCAGCTTCTCTGCAGTACGTTGAGCCAGGCTGGAGCAGCCCCAGTCTGGCAGGCTGACCCCCTGAACTACCTGTCAGCTGATGCTGCTCTGACCTGGCTCAGCTTGCTGCAGTCCTAAGAGTTCATGTACACATGATGCCCAGGAGCAATAAACTCTGGTATGAACTACACCAGAGTTTATTCAGTCAAATTAATTGCACATGTAGATGCACCAAGAGACTCATAGATAAGTCAACGTAAGCCTTTTGGAATCCAAAGCATAAAACAACTTGTTCATGCATACCTTGAATTGAGAGTGTAAGTGTGAAGGAAGGACTTGTTTAAGGTTGATATTGCTAATTTCCCTTAAGTGTTTCAGTCTGTGTATTTGCACTTAGTACTTTTTGAATCTGAACACCTTATAAAATGGAAAATTTATATTATCCCCTTCCACAAGCTAAAAAAAACCACTTTTAAGCCTAAACTTCTGGAAAGCATCAGAACTGCGACTGAATCCCTTCCGTCAAAAATCATATTTGTGTTTGTACATCTGGTTCTAATTCTGGGTTACAAATCCAGCACCATTGCCAACTGAAGGGATCTATCAAATAGTTTGTGTCATTATAAGTCTGCTGTTCAATATACCTGTTAATAAAACTTTGGCTCCTTCAGAGCCTTGCACATCTGACTGTGTCATGCCATATGTCCTCAAATGATTGAAGAAGCACTTTAATGTAAGGAAAAAAATCTGAAGTTACAGATACACTGTAAGCCTAGAACTGTCAATTCAGGATTTTTTGTTTTTGACTTGTTCACTGTAAGATGAAAGCCAGATTTCTCCTTGACTTTCTCAGGAACATCATAAGCAACAGCATATACCTGAAGACAGTGACAACACAAGAGATCATCTTTAACAAAATCAACAGCTTTTTAATGTTTTCACTCTAGGAAGGCTTCTAAGTGAACTCATCAGGAGCAACAATATAATCTGACTAAAGCCTCACTCACACTTGTATTTCTCAAATATTTATACTTTCAATAATATTTTCAACTGGATTCTCAGCTGATATAAGCTGACATTGCTCCATTGAGCTTAGTGAGCTATGTTGATTTAAATCGTATAAGAATGTAGCCTCTTATTTTTTAAGGCAATGTAGCACTTTTCCTGGAATTCACAAGTCAGATTGAGCTGGCAGAAGTGTCAGCATGTTGTAAGTATGTTGACTCAATCATTTTTTGCAGAAGTTTAAACTTTCATTTAAAAAAAAAAAGTTTCTTGCCTTTAAAGCTGCAAAGCATTTGCTGATTATGAACTGAATGAATCTCTAGATTGCCAAGGAAAAATGACAAATTCCAGTTAAACACCAGCTATCCTCAGGGTTTTGTTAAGGAAAACTTTTACATTTTCTCATTATTTTATAAATTCTTTCCCCATATATACTTGTGTCTGGAAAAATTTGGGATGGTTGAGCTCCACTCTAAGATTTGGCAGGACCTAAAAGTCAAAGCAAAACAAGAACACCTAGGTAATAAGTTCACTAAGGCCCGATTGTTAGAAACAAATGTACCACATACTATGTCTACTGTGGTACCTTCCCTTCCCTACATGAATGTGGTGCAAACAAAATAGGCCCTGCATACACTCTCACTCAGGTGCACTGAAAACTGACATTTAAAAAGCGCAAGCAGCACAGGAGAAACCCCAACTAGACTGGAAAGCCTAAGGCTTCTGCAAGCTCACCCAACTTCTGAATCACAGCAGGCTTATCATAGCCTTCCTATCACTCAGACTCAAAACCTTGGTGCTTACTTCAATATTGACCACTCTGTGTAGGCTCTCACACCCATACCAGGTTTTAAATCTCAGTGCTTTTTCCCCACATAATATCTAAGATGTGTCTTTTCCTCTCTGTCTATACATCTTCAATTCTCATTTATTCTTCTCTCATGTCTCATCTGTGTCTAGCTCTCTCAATCAATCTTGAGAAATCCCATATTGCCCCATTTGCATCCAATCAAAACGCTGGTATAAAAATTATTTGCTTGGATCATGGCTTTGATGATGTCATTTGAGTCTTTTATTTTCTAGTGGTTCCCCATTTTTCATCGTGTCAGATACAAATATTTGTCTTCACTTCAAAGGCCTTCTATAACCTGTTCCTGCTCTGCCTACGATTTTGTATTTTATTTAGATACTGTCCTCCAGCTCTGCTCTGGCAATATTAGCCTTCATAACACATTTCCTGAATTTTCAAATGAAGCACTTTTTTCTCTCTTCCATGCTGTCATCTATGAATGTCAATTTCTGCAAGAGATTGCACTGGGTACATTATTCTTTTTTAACTTGCACCTTAAAACTGGTCTCAAAGATAAAGTTGCTTGTTTTTTTTAAACTGACAATGATTGGCAATTGATATGCTTATCATTCTGATAAGCATTTTTCCATTGCTATTCTGTGTTCCTGCACACTTGTTGAATCTATTTATCATCTCTAGTCTTATATTAAAAACCATAGGCTCTGGCTTCTCTACAAACTCTTCAAGTTCCAGTATTGTAGTTTCCAGAACATTCTCGAACATACAAGAAACATGTATACAAGTGAAACATGTCAGAAACAATATTAATATTGTTCCCATCTTTCTGTTCCAATTGGCCTTTGCACACAATAGATTCCCACAGGAATATCAACTCCGAATCATTTGTCATATCCAAATCTCAATGTTGTATCATCCGGATTTTCTAAATGCTCCTCTCTTCCCACTTATTTATTTTGCTCCAAACCAAAATACGAGTCTGTCATTTTCAATTGAAAAGCAATTATAAATGTGAATGTGAATTTCCACTTTTTTGGTGGTTTAATAGAGAATGACAACATGCCACCAACATCTCCAACAATACTCAATGTACTACTAATAACCAAAATAATTAAATTCCCTTCCAGAAATGCTTTTATATATCCTCCTGAGGCTTTGAACTGCGTGCATGTCAGGGGGAGGGAGGGAGTAGGAGAGCGAGTGCTTTATGGATTGTTTACATTTCTAATGAATTGAGGCAGCACACTTTCCATGACTAGTAATAATAGGTTTTTTCTTCCTTTATTAAGCCACAGCCTTTCACAAAACTATTTACAAAGTTTCAGTTTTAATTAGGCAACTTAAGTAGTAAATTGTCTAGTACCTGGCAAAAACTAAAAAGCCTCTCTCAAAGTTTTTGTCTCATTCGGGAATGTATGTGATATTTCCTTCTCTCAACCCAGACCCCCCAAAATCCACCCATAACACATGCTTTTGATCTAACCAAATCCATTAGTCCTGCCTACAAGCCTGGTATTTTCTCAAACCATATTTCCCCATTCAAAAGAAGGCTTGGCTCAGTTCCCTTTTCTGACAGTAGGGAACTGGAGGATGTTAAAATTTCATGTGCACATTGGAAGTATTTGAATGTACCATGTAATTTATTAAGCGTCAACGTCTACAACTATTACTCAGTCTCTTATTGATTAATGCCTAATTAGATCCAACTGGCCCTTCAGCACCATAAATTGCCAGCACTCTAATTATATTTGCACTTAATAGCTAAGACTGAATAGTTACCGTAAGGAAAACTTCTTCTGACCAGCTAGTTAATAATTCAATGACTCCCTTTTGAAAATATGCAAGTGCTTTTCTATCCCTCACCCGATCTCCACAACAACTTTCAATCACCTGCTAAATGTAATGTATAA
Source organism: Caiman crocodilus (assembly GCA_030014935.1). Lineage (NCBI taxonomy): Eukaryota > Metazoa > Chordata > Crocodylia > Alligatoridae > Caiman > Caiman crocodilus. The sequence continues at coordinate 4,740,036 of JAGPOW010000229.1, forward strand.
TGAATCAAGATATAGAAGGTTTCACTGGTCTCTTAGAACACTATGCAAGTTTCTGAATGAAAACTGAAGCCATTTCAATTGCATTAGTTCATTTGGGGACTGAGATTCCATGATATTTAACCAAGATGCTGGAAATCCAAAGGAACTTTAAACAAATGAACAATATAAAGCTAGAAAAACAAAAATATTTAAAGAGAAGTAAAGAGGATTTCAAATCCATTTTACACAGCTGCGTCTGCTGTGACAGTTTATTAAGCTGCAAGGCAAAAGATTTTTTTTTTTTTTGCTGAAATATTTACCATAAGCTAAATGGAATTGTCACAGCGTCTCAACTCACTGCCATATAAGGCTGAACATTAGCATTTCAAAATAAGAACATTTCTTGATTGATTCATTGAGTGAAAGGTTGGGTAAAAGCAGAGCAACAGCTGGAGGCAAACATGCAGCATATAGAGAGGGAAGGGGGCAACGATAGGATTTATACAAGATGGTAGACGAAAGAAAGTTACAAACATGATCTTTTGTTAATAGTTACCAAATTTCACTCTGCCAACTTATGAAAAAGGGATTCCATATTGAAAGATTACTGTCTTAAGAGGAAGACAAATGTCCAGGGAGGAAAAAGAGAAAGGACAACTAGCCATTCTGTGATAAAGCAAGCCTTAAGTGAAGAGGGCACAAATTAATTCACAATGGTAAAATTTCCACAGTTTGTTTTATATTAAATAACAGGAAAATTACTATATCTATTTTATACATTCTGTTTTAAAAATATAATCCATGAAGTAGCTATTCTATGATTCAGTAAAAATGCACACACGCAGAACCCTTCACTTCCGAGAAAGGATCCCCAGTCCAGCTGAAGCAAGCTCTAGATTTCAGATTTCTCAAGACTATCCATTCACTGGGTCTAAGAATTCTGCTACCAAGCTAAGAGTGATGTACTCTACTTCTTTATTTCAATGAATCCTTTACTACTAAATACTTACAGATTTCCTCAAATAGGTAGTGTAAGAGACTCCTTGGTACAAAAAAAGAAATCACTAATTAAGGGGGACTTGGATATTCAAATATTAACCAGATCAGTGCCCAAAACCTATTGAAATTAACCATGATTTTTTTCTTTGTTTCATTTATGTAAACTACTGTTTTGTTCAACTACCTGCTAAGATAACATTTTGCAGAGAGGACTGTGGATGCGAAGGAGAGTGAATAGAGAGAGAGGGCATGTGTGGTAAGCCACAGAATCAAGAGCCAAATCTCATTTGCTTGACTCACAAAAACAGTTCTTTTAAGTCAGGTGGTCAGGATTTGGCCCTCACTCTTTCCTCTTTATAATCCTTGATATTTAGACTGAAATCACGGCACTGTATGTGTGCCACACAGCTAGAGCCTAGAATAAAAGATATTGACCTTTAAGCACTGGTTCCTAATTAAAGTTACCTATTTGAAATCAAACGTATATTCCTGACACCTTTATCCACTCAGGTTCTAACTGTTATCTGAAAAAGCACCAAAACATGAGAAGATGGAAGTAAATGTTCTTTCAAGCTGCATTCTTTCTAAAATAAAAAGGGGTTTTGAAATATAAATGCATGTTTTCCCAAATTTTCTTTCAATGATGTGCCCTTGAAAGTTAAGGTTACTCTTATTGTGTACTATACATACTAAAACCAATGGAATAAGGCATTGTATTTTTGTGAGGGAAAAGTTAGACATTAAACATGGGTCCAAGTCTAAAGACTCCATCCATATTCATGCTTTTGCAGTTGCTAAAGTGAATATCTGGGGAATAGGGGTTGGTTTTTTTTAACAATCTTTTTTGTACAGTCAACATATTACATTACACTGATACCCTCACTATAAGTTTTCTAGGAAAACTGCTCTTAATACAGTACGAACTGCACATATAAAAAGCAACTCCATATATATACAGAGCATGGATATAGAGAGAAGCTATAGAAAACATGAATATAGAGAAAAAAACTATAGAGGGCATGTCTACATGTTCATAGATTTCATAAACATTAGGGCTAGAAGGGACTTCAAGAGAACATTGGGTCCAGTCCCCTGCCGAAAGGGCAGGAAGTCAGCTGGGGTCAGATGACCCCAGCAAGATAAGTATCCAAATGCTTCTTAAAAGTGTCCAGAATAGGTGCTTGCACCCCTCCTGGGGGGAGTCTCTTCTAGCCTCTGGAGACTCAGACAGTAAAGATTTTTCTTATGTCCAGTCTAAAATGGTCTTCCAGCAGTTTGTGACCATTTGACCTTGTCTTTCCTTGGGGTGCCCTGGTGAACAGATGTTCTCCCAGATGCACACCCCTTATGTACTTAAAGACTGCCACCAAGTCTCCCCTGAGCATGCGCTTCTTCAGGCTGATGAGTCCCATGCCTCTCAGCCTCTCTTTACAAGGCCTGTGCATGACTCTCATCTAGACTCTCTCAAGCTTCTCCACATCCTTTTCAAGTGTGGAGACTAGAATTGGATGTAGTACTCCAACTGTGGACTCAACAAGGCCAAGTAAAAGTAGGAGGATGACATCTTGGGTCTTGTTTCAGATGCAGTGGTAAATGCAAACCAGGATTTTATTTACTTTGCCAGCTGTGGCATTGCACTGGGGTTCATATTCATCAAGCCGCTCCTCCCCAGTCCGGGTAATGTGTCACCTGGTCATAGAAGGAAATGAGGTTTGTCAGGCATGACCTACCCATAACAAAGCCATATTAGCTCTCTCAGAAAGATGCCTTCTGTTAGCCTACTGTTGATAGATTCTTTAATAATTTTTTGCAAGACCTTTCCAGGAATTGAGTTCAAACTGATTGACCTATAGTTCCCTGTGTTTTCCTTCCTTCTGTTCTTGAAGATAGGCACCTCGTTGGTCCTCTTCCAATCTTCAGGAATCTTTCCCAAGTGCCATGAGTTCTCAAATATCCTCACCATTGGCCATGCTATGATGTCAGCCAATTCTTTTAGTGCTCTTGGGTGTATTCCATTCAGGGCCACTGACTTGTGGATGTCCAGTTTCTCAAGGTGTTCCCTCACAAGATCTTCACCAATTATAGGCATATGGTCACCCTTAACCTGGTAATCCTGTGACCTGTCAGGCCCCTTGGGCTGGTGGAAAATCAACTCAAAGTAATCACTGAGGAGATTAGCTTTCTCTTGGGTGTCAGTTGTCAGTTGCCCCATTGGGTTCAGCAGGGGTCCAATGTTGCTCTGATTTTTCTTTCAATGCCCCACATATCTGAAGAAGGATTTTTTATTGTCCTTGATTCCTTTAGCCAGTTTGATCTCGATTTCAGCCTTGACTTTTCTGGTCCGCTCCCTACAAGTATGGGCCAATCCTCCTTAGAGGTATTTCCCATCCTCCAACCCTTATAAGCTCCTCTTATAAGGTTGAGGTCCATGAGAACCCTATTGAACCAAGAGCGAGTCTTTTCCCAGCCCTTTTACTACGTTTCCTATGGGCTGAAGTGGACTTTCCTTGTGTGTTTAGGACTGTGGCCTTAAGGACCGACTACTCATCATGGACTCCCCTCCCCGTCAGATTGTGACAATCTCTCAGGGCCTCAACAACCAATCTCCTGAGCTTGTGAAGGTCAGCTTTCCTGAAGTCAAGGATTTCTGCATTGCTGACCGATTTGCCACCTTTGTTTTGGATAGAGCAAGTGATCAATTCATGATCATTGTCACCAAGCTTCCCTTCAATCCTCAGGTCACTCACTAGATTGTTCCCTTTGGCCAGAACCAGATCAAACAGCACCTTACCTGTTGTTGGGCCATAGACTTCTTAAGTCGGATAGAGCTTGTTAATACAAGTGAGAAAGCTTTGCAATTGATCAGATTTGGCTGAATGCTCTTCCCATGAGATGTCAAGGTGGCTGAAGTAAGTCATCCATGATGACCGTGCACCAAGAGCGTGCAGCCTCTGTTAGTTCCCTAGAGAATTAATGGTCAAACTCTTCCTCCTGGTTAGGAGGTCTGTAAGAGACTCCTAAAGTTATATCCCCTTCACCATGTTCTTCCTGTATTCTAACCCAGAGGGCTTCAAGTCACCCTCCTTGGGTGCCAATGTCTACTTGTAGGGAAGTATGCTGCTCCTTGACATAGATAGCTACACCCCTACCCTTCTTCCCAACTTGGTCACTCCTGTATGAGGTATAGCCATCTATACCTGTGGTCCAGTCATAGGGGGAGTCCCACTAGGTCTCTGTTATCTTTATGAGATCATATTTGTTACTGCTTAGCAAAAGGACCAGGTCCTCCTGTTTGTTCCCCGTGTTCCTGGCATCTGTGTACAGGCAGCTAAGCCTGCCATTGGAAGCTCTAGGCTTCTTTGTGCACTTAGGAAAGTCCCATCCTTGGACTGGGGTTGGAGTAAGTTCCCTTGTGTTACCTGACCTGCTGATTATGTGCATATCATTTCCTGGCTTGCATAGATGGTTTTCTGCCCATCCCCCGGCGATCTTAGTTTAAAGCTCTGTCAAGCAGGTCAGCCAATCTGGCCAAGAAAATGTTCTTTCACATTGGAGTGAGGTGAAAACTGCCTTTTCCCAACAGACCGCTGCCTCTCTTTCTGAGGTACAAACTGTGGTTGAAGAAGCCAAAGCCTTCATGTTGGCACCAATGCCTCAGTCTTCTGTTTACTTCTTCAATACATCTCTCCCTCCTGCATCCATGACCTATAACCAGGAGGATTGAGGAGAAAACCACCTAAGTCCCCAACCCTTTAAGTCCAGTCCCTAGAGCCCTGTAGTCACTCATGACCCACCCAGAATTTCTCCAAGACATAGCATTTGGGTCCACATGAATGAGGAGCATGGGGTAAGCTTCAGATAAAGCACCCCTGCTGTCATTTTGAGGCATGGGGGTGCTGATACTCAAGACTTGGAGGCTGGTTGGAGAATGGTAATTACCATGCTCCAGCAGACTCAATTAATTGTACAGTATGCACAGTAAGTACAGCATGTCAGAGCAGCCTCCCAGCTCCTATATAGGTACCCTGTACTTTAAGGTACTAGAAAAATGTGTGTTAGCCTATTTAATGCACACTATCTAAAGAGCATGGTTTTCTGTGATGCTTTAATGCACATTAAAATAAGCCAATGCACATTAAAGTACACATGTAGACACACCCAAAATATCAAAGTATCCATAGCAAAATCGTTACCAAAATGAATGAATGAATGGTATAATGTTCAAGAAATATCCAAATATACTATGCCTAATGTATATGTATGGTTCTTTTAGCAACTACATGGCCAAGTTACTCTTGGTACCACATGGATGAACAATGGCCGCACTTCAAGAGGAATGTGCATAGCCTTGACAGGGTCCAGAGGAGGGCCACTCAAATGGTTAGGGGCCTGCAAGTAAGGCCTTACAAGGAGAGACTGAGGGACCTGGATCTCTTCAGCCTCCACAAGACAAGGTTGAGAGGGGTTCTTGTGGCTGTTTACAAATTCATCCGGGGGGCAGGGTGAGGCAGCAAGAAATAGGAGATGCTCTGTTTACCAAAGCACCCTTTGGTATAACCAGGAACAATGGCCACAAACTATCAGAGAGCAGATTTAGGTTGTACATCAGAAATAACTTCTTTAAGGTAAGGGTTGCCAGAATCTGGAATGGGCTTCCAAGGGAGGTGCTGCTTTCCCCTACCTTGGGAGTCTTTAAGAGGAGACTGGATAAGCACCTGGCTGGGATCATATGACCCCAGCACTTTTTCCTGCCCAGGCCAGGGGGGAAGACTCAATGATTTATTGAGGTCCCTTCTGACCCTAAGAACTATGAAACTTAATGGACAAGAACACATACAAGGCACTTTGCTCTCCTGCACAAAGTTAGGCACTAGTGTATCATTTTTCTCAGTGATCCCAAGGGCTTTGGGTCCAGTTCAGCTCCCACTGAAATATGTGTGTCTCTCCATTCATTTAACTTCAAATTGGATTAGGTCAAATTCAAGTGCAGTAGTACCAGTTGTATCAAAGTGAAAAGATTGGTGCAGTACCCTACCTATGAGAGAAAATGTCCTTTTGAAAAGACATCACTATGGCTGCTTTCTTCATACATGCATAGCTAAGTGTAACCATATAAATAAATTGAAAGAAAAAACTCAAAAGATATAAATGTTCTGGGTGGCCACAAAGAGTAGCAAAAAGTTGATGTAGGAAAAGAATATCTCTTCAACCCAATGCCCACAATAGATACACTTAAGTCACAGTGGCCACATCTGCATGAGATGCTGACTGTGCAGCAGCTCGTTACTACAGTGTAGTAGCATTGCATGGCATGAACAATTATGTGATGCTACTGCACCGTAGTAATGAGCTACTGCACAGTCAGAGTCACCAAGAAACTATGCAAGGATGCTAGCATGTAGTAACACCAGTCATTTAGTACTTGTGTATGCAAGTACTAAATGGACTAAACAGTAACAACTGCACAGTCAGCATCTTGTGTAGATGCAGTCAGTCCCTATCAAAAGAATCATGCTTCCAGTAGCATCCTTTGCTCTCAATTGGGTAGTTTTTCTCCCCAAACATTGCCAGCAACTGAAAAGATTCCATCTAGCCCATATTAATTGAAAAATTCATGGATTTTTTGAATTTATACAGTACTTGAAAGGTTATTCATTGGTCACAAGAGGAAGGACTAAGAAATCATGCTCAGTGATAGAGTAAAATAATTACCTAATTAAGTCATAACTGCAGGAAATTAAGCAAATTCATGAAATATGCATGTGTAATGGATCACTATAGTTTCCAAGGTTCAGCTCTTCTGTTTTCATTTGTATGTATTCACAGAAGATGGTGTCCACTGAGCTCCTAGAAACCCAAATAATGTTAGTTTTAAAAGCATGCTTAGATGTAACTATTTAAAAAATAGATATTTTCATGATAGAATTTCAGATTAATAAAATTAACAATTTCCCCCACACATATATAAACAAATTATTAATAAAAACACATACAGTCTAATTCAGCCATACTGTACATGTCAGTGAAGGAAATCAGGGTTGTATTGACTCATATTACCCAATGCCCAATTCTGTTATTTCATTTGTTGCTTAGGGCTTGTATAGAAGGTTGTAGAAACAAATATGACTATAAATCAGCCATCATTGTTCTGTCTTCTTTCTGGGGATATTTGAGACTGTGTTCGACTCCCAGTGTAATTCTCAGGGACAATGTAATTTATTCATATAGCTGTATATTGGTCCCAGCCCTGTCTAATTTCCCTAGAGGCATCATGGGGCTGAGGTTCAGCCTGCCAAGCCTCTTCCCCTTGCTGGCCCATTCTGGGCTCTGGCAATAAATGAGGAAAAAAAAACAAGCAAATCAAACAGTTGGCATCTCTTTGATATGCGGCCGCTATTCTCGTGACTGGCCCATCTCTGGCAGGGTTTTTCCTCTGTCACTTGCACTGCTCCTCCTTGCAGTATCCTAGCAGCCAGAGTCTCTAAGCTTAACTGAGCTCCCTAGCTGGCTCGCAGCTGACTTCTTCCAGCTGGAAAGGTCCAGTTCGGCATCCTGGGCTATGGATGCTAATCCCTGGCACTGTCTATACTCATCTCCCTATTCTCCCAGCACATGCAGCATTTGTCACTCACTCCAGGACTGCTCTAGCCACACAAATCAGCTGTTCTGAACCCACAGTTCCCAGGGTGTTCTTTTTTCTTTTGGAGTTGTCATCTCTCCTCTGGCTAGCTCATCTGCACCTGGGATAAGTTTTATCTCTTTTCTCTGTTTTCCTTCATAATATAAGTATTCTGAGGTCATCATATCTAACCCTGTCTAAGCCCTTTTATGGCATTAGGGAATACAGTCAAGTTAGAAACCAAAAACAACATAAGCTAACACAGGCAGGTTTAGCCTGGAATCATGTCAAAAAGGAAGCCAAAGAGAGGCTGATGAAGGACCATTGAGGATGCCATATGTTCCTCCTGAAAGAAAAAGGACTACAGTATTAGTCTGCTACCAGAATAGTGTAAAGGTACCTGTGAAACAAGTATTCATCTAAAGATAAATGTTATAAAAAAACCTGTTATATTTTATGAAAATGACAAATAGTACCATTACTAAGTTTCAGAAAAATGTCTGTAAATATTGCTGACAGCTGGGTATCGGTAGATATAGTGAGGTCATGCTGACTCTTATCAACATCTTCAGAGGTTCCTTAAGATTTAGAGACTGCATTTTCATATGATGACCATAAGAAATACCAAAAATGAAAATGTGAGTTTACTGCATAATAACATTTCTTTCAGTTCGCCCAGTAGACAATGAGAAGCACTGAGGGCCACCATTACATCTACAAGAGATATTTGCTCAGAGGAAAGCATGGGGTGGGAAGGATGGACTATTCCCACCTCCTTTTGTCCATTGCACAACAAAACATTTTCCAGATCTAGTTAGATCCAGAGATCAGCCATCTGTGGCTTCAGTGACAACAGGTGTTTTCTGTTCCCTTACCTACCAAGAACCACAGAAACTAAGGACAGAAATGGGCCTCTAGGCACCCATATCACTAAGTGTTTTCCTGATCATAAACTCCTCTTCCAAGCCACAAACCCAAGGATGTACTTGGAAGGAATGGCAGGCTTTATTGTAGGCCATACATTAAACATACCAGTAGGTATCATTTTGTTGAGTTGTTATAATGAATTTAAAGGTATATTATTTGATTTTATGCATGAAACAACCATGAAAAATAGTTTTAGATTTCTGAAATGTTCCACCCCCTTGTAATTATCAAGTACCTGAATGACTGGTTGTGATTGATGCATGATAGAGATAAGGTTCAGCAGGTGTTTACAGTTTGGATCACACAAGTGCTATATGATGGGGAGGCACAGCCAGGCCCAAGGTCAGTGATGACCTAGTCAGGAAACTTCTGGAGGGACTAGATGTGTTCAGATCAGCAGGTCCTGATGATCTCCACCCCAGAGAGCTTAAGGAACTGGCAGAGGTCATTGCAGGACCCTTGGCATAGCTTTATGAGCACTCATGGTGCTCTGGTGAGGTGCCTGATGACTGGAAAAAGGCCAATGTGGTCCCCATTTTCAAAAATGGGAGGAAAGATGACCCAGGAAACTATAGGAAACATTAGTCTTACCTTGGTCCTGGGGGAGCTCTTTGAGAAAATTATCCAGGAGCACATCTGCAAGAGGCCAGCAAGGGAATTTGTGCTTAGGGACAATCAACAAGAGTTCATTAGAGGGCAGGTCCTGTCAGACCAACCTGGTAGCCTTCTATGACCAGGTCACAAAAGCCTTGGATGCAGGTGTTGCTGTGGATGTAGTCTTCCTGGACTTCAGGAAGGCCTTCAACACTGTCTTTCACAAATCCTCATTAAAAAATTAGGTGACTATGATGTCAACGCCTACATAGTCAGATGGGTCACCAATTGGCTGGAGGGCTGCACCCAGAGAGTGGTGGTGGATGGGTCATTTTCAACCTGGAGAGATGTGGGCAGTGGGGTTCCCCAGGGCTGGGTCCTCAGACCTGCACTGTTCAATATCTTCATTGGCAATTTGGATGAGGGGATGAAAAGCACTGTATTCAAGTTTGCAGATGACACTAAGATGTGGGGAGAAGTGGGCAGGCTAGAAGAGAGGGACAGGCTACAACTAGATCTCAACAGGTTACAGAGATGGAGGTATAAGAATAGAATGGGTTTCAATATGGGCAAGTGCAAGGTGTTGCACCTGGGGAAGAAGAACCAGCAGCATACGTACAGGTTGGGGGACTCCCTTCTCATCAGCACAGAGGCAGAGAAGGAGCTTGGAATCGTTATTGATTCCAAAGTGAACATGGGCTGACAATGTGGTGACATGGTCAGGAAGGCTAACCACACTTTGTCATGTATCCATAGATGCATCACAAGCAGGTCCAAGGAGGTGATCCTTGCCCCTATGCAGCATTGGTCAGGCCGCAGAATGTCCAATTCTGGGCACTGCATTTCAGGAGGAATGTGGACAGCATCAATAGGTTCCAGAGGAGCGCCACTCACATGATTAGGGGGCAGCAGGGCATGCCTTATGAGGAGAGGCTACAGGACCTGAACCTGTTCAGTCTCCACAAAAGAAGGCTGAAAGGGGATCTGGTGGCCACCTATAACCTTGCCAAGAGGGACCAGCAGGCAATGGGAGAGTCCCTGTTTACCTGAGCACTACCGGGGTAACAAGGAATAACAGCCATAAGCTGACAGAGTAGATTCAGGCTAGATATCAGGAGGCACTACTTCACTGTCAGAGCAGCTAGGAGCTGGAACCAACTTCCAAGGGAAGTGGTGCTTGGCTCTACCCTGGATGTCTTCAAAAGGAGGCTAGACAGCCACCTAGCTGGGGTCATTTGACCCCAGCATCCTTTCCTGCCTATGGCAGGGGTTCAGACTTGATTATCTGCTTAGGCTCCTTCTAACCCAAACAACCATGAAACTATGAAGAACTTAGCACTTCTAAAAGGAAGTTGCACAACACGGTGCGGGCCGAGAGTGGCCAAATGGGGCCGCTGATGGAGTGGAATTTGGCACAGAAAGTTTGTTGGTTGAATTCAAAAACAACTTTACTGACAAACAGGAGTACAGTGTAGGCACGCTCCATAAAGTTGCAGAAACAAGTAGAAAACAGAAACCGGGTGGCACACCAATGTTGTTCAAGCATGCAGGGCACGGGGTACGTCAGGATTTCAGAGATGGGGAGGAGTTGGTGGTTGATCAGGCCTACAAGTCTGCTCCGAGATGCACGTGAAAGTTGCTTCCGATGTGCGTGCGGAGTTCTCTCCGACTTGGGCGGAAACTTGCCCTTTTATACAGCTAGCAAGCCAATTGCCAGCTGCCATGTATGAATAATTTATGGTAAGCCAATTGAAAGCATGCCTGCAAACAGTGCAGATGCAAGCTTTGGCGGGACTGATCATTGCACCAAGGGTTTTTTCCCACCTTATGGGGGAATCCCTTGCAACTGAATGCTCGTATTGTGCTGAGAACTCGGCTGTGCCGAGGCACTTCTACTCTCTCAGTACAGACAAACATGTCAGACAAACTAGACTTGTTGCTGATGGTCTGTAGCAGTAATGTTCTTTTTAAAATTTGTATTACAAATTCTGTAGACTGTTATTGCTGCATGATATTTTATAATTGTTTCTGATCTTTGCTTATGGAAATTGCTCTTTATTTAAAATGTCAAGTATAGTTAAGTGAAAAAATTTCAAGTGGAATAATAAAACAAAATACTACAGAATGAATTCAGTAGTAAAAATGGCAAGACAATACAGAATCATAGAAAAATAGAGCTGAAAGAGACCTCAGGAAGTCATGTGTTCTAGACAGGATCATCTCTATCTAAATTATCCCAGCTTAGTATTGTCCACCTTACACTTGAACACTTTCCAAAATGAAAATTACACACAGTACCCTTTTAGTCCATAACCAGTGTCATAGTTAGAATGTTCTTAATAGCCAACCTAGGTTTCCCTTATTGCAATTTAAGATGATTACTCCTTGTCCTGACCCATGTGAGCACAGGAAGTCAAATCCCCATCATCTTTATATCAGATCTTTTTGTAGTTGAAGAGTGTTAAAAATATCTATTCAGTCTTCCTTTGTCCTGTTCCTCCAACCTTACCTTGTAAGTTAAATTGGAAAGAATTCAGCAGAGAAAAATATGTCTGTGTCTTCCTTGAAGTTCAGTGCCCAAAACTAGACACAGTATTCCAAGTGATGCCCCATCAGCACCAAATAGAGTGGAAGAATCACTTCCCGCAGCTTACGTAAGATGCTCCTGTGAAGACATCCCATTATGCAATGGGCTTTGTTTGTAGTGATAACACACTGTTCACTCATATTCATATTTACATTTATAGACTCTTGTGAACCCCAGATCCTATTGTGCAGCCATTGCCTAAGTTATAGATGTGCACTTTATTGTTTGATTGCAAGTGCAGTACTTTGAACTTGTACTTACTTAATTTCATCCAATTTTTTTCAAACCATTTGTCCAAAGAATCAAGGGCTAACTCATCCATCTTTGTGCCATCTGTAAATTTACCAGGTAGGCACTCAATTCTAGTTTCCAGAATATTATTAAAGATATTAAACAATACCGGACCCAGGACAGACCCCTGAGAAACCCCATTTGATACCTCCTTCCAGTTAGGCATTGAACTACTCAATCTGATAGCTAATCTGAAGTAGGAACTAGCTTTTCTGAAGTCACTGGCAAGGATTTTCATCTTGGAACTTTTGATACCTGGAAACAGGTAGCTACTTAAAGTGCTGATTCTCACCTGAGCAAATGCCTGACACAGGTTTTATTAAACTTAATTCAGGAAGTCTATGATGGCCAGGGCACGTTTTAGGGTAGAAGCAGAACTGCAGGTTTCTTTTTCCTATGCACAGGAAGCCCTCAAAACCTCACTTACAGTTCTTAAAAGGAGCCAGCTTACCAAGGTCTATTCAAGACAGATGGGAAAAGAATGGGATTTCCTAGTGGTCTAGAAATACTAAAAACAATTCTTGGATTTATACATTTTCCCTTTCAATTTTACATATCCCATATGTGTAAAAGGATCACACAAAAATTGCTGGGGACATCTACACATGCACTTTACTGCAGAATTGATTTATTAGCTCTGCAGTAAAGCATCACTGTCTATATGTGCGATACTATTAAGCTAGAAAAAATTAATTAACTCCACCATAGGATAGTACTGTCCAAAACAAGTACTATTCTACAGCAGTTATTTACTACGCAGCCATGCACATGTAGACAGTTATTGAAGCCTGCTGGGTCACAAGGATACTATCATGAGGGGGTGCCTGCTGGCTAGTCTCACACTGTAGCACCTTTCTGCTCCAACCCATCTCTTTGCAACATGTTGAGGTTGGGTGGAGCAACTCTGGGCTGGAAGGCTGACCCCCTCAGGTCCTCTGCCAGCCAGGTGCACTGTGCTGGAGTTTATTCAAGTGCATTAGCTGCACATGTAGACATGCCCACTGAGTCTAGGTTCTATCCATAGAAGAGCTTCAAGGTCAGTTTATTTTAAAAACTTTATTTTAACTCTGGCCTAAAATAGCAAACAACACAGGAAATAACTACTATTAAAGTGATCTGTGCTTAGAGTTAAAAATATTCAGGATAGTTTGTGGCAGAATTTCAGTATGGTGCTGAAAATACCAGAAATGCAAACCAGAATTCATGAGACAAGCGAAAGACTTTCAAATGTGGTATGCATTCAGATACTTAGGTTAATTTTTCTGTGTTTCAAATAATATCATCATA
>JAGPOW010000229.1:4753325-4770893 GCA_030014935.1 Caiman crocodilus
TTTTTAGTAGATTTAAGCCCCAGGAAAGAGATGCTCTTCTTTATAAACACTTAAAATAATGACAATGTAGCTTTGTAGGAGCAGAAAGAAAAATGGATATGAATGTGGCTATACTTTGACTTTGGCAAGGCTTTCAATACTGTCTTCTACATTTTTATTAATCATCTGAGGAAATACAATCTAAATGAAACCTTTGCAACTAGTTAAATAATTATGCTCAAAGAGTGGTCAGTAACTTCAGAAAAGCTAGTTCCTGCTTCAGACTGGCTATCCTGCAGCATGGAAAGCTGTTCTCTCAACTGTCGGGAAAGTATTTGTACTGATACCTCACCAATGTTCAAGAGTTTAGACTAGTAAAAACATGGGATTTTTGACAGGCATATGAGAGATCTTACTTTACCAATAAGATGTGTTTTGTTTAATTCAAACAGCTTGTTTATATGAAACAGGTCTCATATAAATTTGAGAAAAAAGAAAGCTGAGTGTGCCGAAAGCACACGAGAAAAGATTTTCTAGGTTAAACAATAAATATCCCAAATCCACATACGGCATAAAAGTTGACTGGTCATTTAGGTAATGACAATGTTCAAATCCAACACTCGCTGAAGTCAGAGGTTCCTAGTGTGTACTAGCTCACAAATCAAGTGGGGGTCACTGCTGACATCACTTGAGATAAAGTGAGCTTGTTAGACATGTGGAGAACATGCCCATGGTGAGTCAATTACTCAGGACCATAAGAATGCATGCTAACCAGCTTTCTACTACTGCTCTGTCCCACAGAATGCTGATCATGATTTTCTGCCTTTTCTTGAAGTTACATTTTACAAGCCCTTTCTGAAGAGACAGTCACAAATGATGGTTCACTGACAGTGAAATGTGAATGTCACAAATTGTGCCTTCTGCGGGCAGTACGGCTTGTAATGATGAACCACACTGAGCATGGTAAGTTTAGGGGTGAATAGATAGGAAGGTGCCACAAGTAAATGCTGTTCTATGAACCACAAATCTCTGGTACTCAGGTGTTGAGGTACAGAAAGAGAGCATGCAAACAGAACCTATCTGAAGGAAAATTATGTGACTGAAGAATCGGATAAAGAAACTGAACTAATGTATAACTGCTCTCTCAATTAACTTGATACAAAAACAAATTAATTAGCATTGTTTTAATTCTACAGTGACATCCATTATACTAGTTACTACTATGCCACCACAAATTGTTACTATAAGCCTATAACAGGGGTTTTCAACCTTTTTTAATAAGTGTACTCCTGGTGGCTGAACACAGAGCAGGGAGGCGAGGGGTAGTGCACAGCTGGACACAGAGCGGCAGCAGGACAGGTGGTAGGTGGAGAGTGGCAAGCTTCCCCTCCAACCCCCACATCCGGCCAGCCGGGCGGCACCTGCGTAGCCTGCAGAGGGGCACCACTGCCCTTGCCTCCTGCCCCAGACCTGCTCCTGGGAGGCAGTAGTGTGAGGAGGTGAGTGGCAGTGTCTTGTCCGTGCCCACCCATGCATGCCTCCAGGGCCTTCCCAAGTACCCCTGGGGGTACACGTACCCTTGGTTTACAAACCCTGCCCTACAATATTGAAGAACAAGGTCATGAAAATGGAAGACATTCAAACTAAATTAAGAAAAGTAGATGCTGTGGAAAGAAATTTTAAGGTATAATTTATATTTACAGGACAGTGATTCTCAGCCAGGCTCCATGAGACAGCCCATGACAACCATCAGATCCTTCTAAGGTTTCAGGGTGCAAACTCCAGAGAGTGCAAGTATATAACAAACCAAGAGATCTCCCAAAATGAACCTAGAACTTTCAAGTAGGAATCCACAGCATCAAAATATGTTCCGACTTTCTGTGACATTTCTGAGTTCTTTGCAACAGAAGAATTGCTCTATTGTTTTGTAAGAGTCAGAAAAACAAGTGAAGCTAAGAGGTAGCATTTCTGATGGGTGCCTTGAATCTAAAAAGGCTAGAACCACTCTTCTAGGGAGTAAAGCTAAATAATATTAGATAATATTTATAGGTTTTAAATTACTGAAAAATATCCCCATTGACTTTTGTTTTTCAGACTCTGGGAAATAATCTTAGGAATTTGACACAATCTCTCACAGATTTTCCTACTTAGAAGTGAGAGAAAAGAATGTTAGTACAAGTGATCTTTAGAAATTAGTTTTGGTCATGCCATTCAGCTAATTTTTAAAGAGCAAAAATTAAAAGTATTCACAGTGACTATATATTTTGACGTGAAGCAAGTGTTTAAAGTTGCTTTATATATTAGAAGAGTAGAATTTTTTTAGTATATTTGATTTTTGCAACTACTGGATAACTAAATGTCTCTAACAACAATAGAAACCAGCACCACGTGTACTGTTCAGAATGTTAATAATATATTACCTGTATAAGGACATGCTGGGGATAACAATAAATTATAGTCTATATCAAAAGTGTTACTCACAGGAGGCAAATGAGTTATGTGTGCATGGCTTAGAAGAACAAGGCAAAATCTTATTGAAAAATCTGTGCAATGTCATCTGATGAAATAAGCAATAGCATTAAGATTTAAAGGGAGAAACTACCTGAATAATTAATTTTGGGTAAACTGGATAAAAGAATCTTAATATTTTGACTCTCTACTATTAAATGAAGATGTTTCAATAACCACTTCTTTTTAGGTTTAATAATATTATCAGTGATATCTATAAATACATTAAAAGCATGTCTGTGATTATTTCATGTATTGATTCTTGAAGTCCAGACATTTAAGACAATGGAAATATAAAGAACTAGGGTATTCTTCTCCCTCCTCCCTGCTCCCCACCCCCTGTCCCCTCACCGCACACACTTCCTTTTGGAGCCTTGACTCTTATCTTTCTCTCACGTTTTTCTTTCCTCTCAGAATTAATAGTCCGTAAATAATGTTTATTGCTTTAAAATGAATTGGTGGTAGTTAGTTCAACCAGAAAAGTGGAAAATTGATCAACAATGCATAGTTATCAACTTCAGATCATCAACATTGCCATCTCTGATGACCCCAATCAGTGCTATTAGATGTGGTTCTTGGAGCATCTGTCTATTAGATCTGCCTAGGATTTGGGATTCAAGTTAATTAATGACCTCTTAAAGGCAAGATTTTAGATTTCAGCCCAGTTAAATTGTCTCTAGGGAGGTTTCTTCCTAACACCATCACTTAGTGATTTGTTTGTGCCTTGAAGTATGAGGGTTATAGGTCTAATTAATTTCATCCCATAAAATGTAACCGTACATGTATTGAGTATCCCTGGAAATGTCTAATCCTTTTTTGAAACCTTATAAATTGCTCACTTGAATCATATCATTTGGCAATAATTTTCATAAATTAATTATGTATTGGGTAGAGGTCTTTCTATTTCCTATTATTTGTTATCCTCTCTCCCCACACAATCCATCCTCTGCCCCTTAGGCAATCACAATAAAATACCACATTCTCTGTGCTACAAAAAGCCATCTTTTGCTACTAAGTGGATCTACATAAGATGCTTACTGTGGAGCTGCCTAATTAGCTCTGCAATAAAGTCTCAAAGTCTACACATGTGGCCTTACTAGGCCACAGGAAACAAAATAACTCCACTGCATATTAGTATTTGTAAATGTAAATACTATCCTGTGATGTCATTCTTTAGTACACAGCAACCCACATGTAGATGCTGACAGGGCTGGCTAGGGTATGAGAGTACATCAGTGCAGGTCCTGCCTGCCAGCTAGCTCTCATGCCCCAGCCAGCCCATCTGTAGCATGCTGAGCCAGATCAGAGCAGCCCCAGGCTAGTAGGCTGACTCTCTGGGCCCCCTTCCAGCTGAGACTGCTCCAATCTGGCTCAACAAGCTGTAGTCCCAGACACACATGAAGTGCCTGGGAGCAATAAAATCTGGTGCAATATACTCCAAAGTTTATTTATTCACCTTAATTTTACATGTAGACGTGCCCAGTGTACCCCTTCATCCTATCAGTTAATCCCCTACCTGCAGGAAATTAATTTTGCCCCATCCAATTGATCCCTCAAATCTCTATAAAGTAATCTATGGTCTCCCTCCATATTTCCCTTTTACTGGATGCCCATGCCAATCATTCTCCCAACATTATTTCTTCATCTCTACCTTGTTCCCAGTCAATCATTCCTCTAATTCATTTTCAGACAACTGGTATTCCCTACAGCCAACCAAGCAATTCCCTCAGTCATGTCCCAGCTTCAGTGTCTTCAGGCCCCAGCCAAATAATCCTTTCCTTTAAAATAACTTTTCAAGGGACCTGAAAAGTGTTACAAGAGTGAAAAAAAGAAGTATTAAGCAAATGTGGAGTATGGAAAATTGCTGTGGTTGTGCTTGCTTTCCCTCTCAGATCTGAAGAATGCTTTACATTCAAAAGCTTATCTAACTTTATCCATTAAAAGCTTGGCATGGCTTGTAAATGTTGACATGGAGCAGATGGAGAATCCCATGGGAGTGCGGGGAAGGTCCTCTGCATGTTCCGTGGTGGTCCCTGAGCCCCTCTGGCTTGCTCATAGGCCATGGGGGGGCCCTGGGTGCCCCCTCAGACCCAGGAGGCACCAGTCACCAAGCCAGGGGGGTTGTCCCCCACAAACTTTGCAGTAGTCCCAGAAGTGGACCAAAAAGTACTTGTGATCCATTTTCCAGATCCACCACCGTGCACCCAGGGGACTCCCCCATGTTCCCATGGGACACTATCTGTTTCCACCATATCAGCATTCATGAGTCACATCTGGTACCTCGAGGTACATAAAAAAAACATATAAAGTTGTGTCTATGGCCTATGGTCTATGTCTATGACATGTACTATTACCAAATACTGAAAATCTTGTACCTATACAAAGAATCCATATTACAACCAACACACACGACATTTGGCAGATGGAGTGCAACACAAATTTAACATTCATTTTTTTCCATTGTTACTAGCAGAGAGAGAAACTAAATGACAGAAAACCTTTGTGGCCATTCACAGTGGTTTGTTATACACACTATGTGAGGTCCTTCAATTTTTAATAGTCTTAAACTATGCTTTTCTAAAAAATGTTCAGACGAACTTTTTCTTTGGTGTTTATTAAACGTTAATTTAAGGAATGAAATTCATTCCTTTCAAAACTTAGTTTGCCAGAATCATATATGAAGTGTTGGAAGAATTAAATGCCAGTGTTTATGTACAGATTTGAAATATTGTATGAAGACTGATATATGAAACTAATCTGTGTTCTTCATCTCAGTCTTTTATTAGCACCCTCTGCAAGTTCACAGACGATACCAAATTATGGGGCACAGTTAACACACCGGAGGCCAGGGAGCAAATACAGGCCAATCTGGACAGGTTAGATCAATGGGCAGAACAATATAGGATGCAATTTAACAAAGATAAATGCAAGGAGGCTGAGAGGGATCTTGGAGTCATAGTTGACTGCAAGATGAACATGAGCTGGCAGTGTAATGAAGCCATCAACAAGCACCTTGTTGTGCGTTAGCAGATGCATGACCAACAGATTGAGGGAGGTGATACTACCCCTGTATGTGGCAATGGTCGGGCCACAGTTGGAGTACTGTGTCCAGTTCTGGGCACCACACTTCAAGAGGGATGAAGAGAATCTGAAGAGGGTCCAGAGGAAGGCCACTCATATAATTACTGTGCAAGACCCTATAGGCCAGGGAGAGGGGGCAGGTAAGGGATCTGGATCTCTTCAGCCTTCACAAGAGACATCTGAGGGGAGACCTTGTAGCTGCCTATAAGTTTATCAAGGGAGGACAACAGGGAATTAGAGATGTGCTATTTACCAGAGCTCTCCTAGGAGTAACTAGGAATAATGAATGCAAATTAGTGGAGAGTAGATTCAGGTTGGACATTAGGAAGAAATTTTTTACAGTAAGGGTGGCCAAAATATGGAATGGGCTTCCAAGAGCGGTGGTACTATTACCTAACTTGGAGGTCTTCAAGAGGAGGCTTGATAGTCACCTGGCTGGGGTCATGTGACCTTGGTCCTCTTTCCTGCCAGGGGCAGGGGGTTAGACATGATGACCCTTCTGACTTTACAATCTATGAATCTATTAAACTAGTTGTTCTAATTAAAATGTTGTGAATTTGACCCATGCACAGGTCAACATTATTACTGGACTCACAAAAACCTAACTTGAACAAATATCTCCATATAGAGAACTCAAAAAAAAAAAGGCTTGTCCAGTTACAGATTTTGTTTGATAATAATTTTTCAGCTTATAAAAGTATCATTTAAATTCTAAAAAAATACCTGTAATAGCATTACCTTTTTCATTACAAAGATTTCTTTTTGCCCTTAGGCCACATGATCAAATAAGAACATACTTAACACACAAAGTATATAACTCACCTAGGTTATTTTAGAGAAATCTTGAAAGGCCTAATATTCCATAGTACCAACAAGTAAATCTGCCCTGAGCCACAGAAATATGTTCTATGTCAACAAAGCTGAACTGCATATTGAAATAATGGATTAAAAACAGAGATGTACTTGAAAATTTCCTTCAGTGTAAATAACTATTAACTACAGGTGACCTTTGCTGGGCTAAGCATGATTTCATATCCTTACAGGTGTTTAAGATTCAGGTAGACAAAGCCTTGGCTGTGATGACAGAGTTGGAAATGGTCCTGCTTTGAGTTGGGAGGTTGGACTACATGGCTTCCTGAGGTCTATTCCAACTCTAATTTTCTGTGATTCTATGAGACCTTACTTGGCCACTTCATTGAAACTGTACATTTTAAAATTCTAAAAATATTCAACAGCTAAGTAAGTTATACTTTAGATCTACAATGTAAAAGTTTGCATTTTTTTTGTACTGTGGCCTATCAAGTGTGGTTCATGAGAGATTTGATCTTGCCATGAGTATTACTAAAAACCTTAGGACAGCTAAATGTACTGTAATGTACAACTGATATATTGGTTACTAAGCTTTATTTTATGATTAGTATCAAAAAAACATTAGAGAGTCCAAGATAGAGAACCACTCAACATTGTTGATCATTATGTCCAAAACTGATGTTTCATTTTAATTAAATTCAAAACTGAAACTTCAGGCTTGATAACCTCCTTTTCTTTCCCACTGAAATATAACTGACCTTCAGAAAGAGTTATACAAGAGAAGGGAAGTAATTTAGTCAGCTCAGAAAAGCCTTACTGAAGCTTAAAGATTACTACTATCTTATTGACATTCTAGGACAAGTAGTCTAAGGGTATATGCAGACATTTTTAGATCAACCTAATTAGGTTTAGGTTTCTCTACATGTCAAACTGTACACAAGTTTAGGGAGAGATTTAACAGGCAAAAAAACTGTTCCCCAAACTAACTTATTTCACCCATGTACAGACCTTACACTAACCCTAGTTAGAATTCCTAACTAGGGTTAGGTCAATCTAAGTACCAAATTGTAGAGACATTCAGGAAAGTTGGCTAAGGCTAAAAATGGCCAGCCCAATCTAACTATAATTACACAGGAGGTGAACCACATAAATTGGGCTAACATGTACCCACTCCAACCTAAATGTACATACGACTGCAGCTGCAGATGCACACCCCATTCCTGCAGACCCACCACCTCCTCCCAACCCTGGCAGACTCACCAGCATCCTTTGGAAAGAACCCCTCATCACATAAACCAGCCCACACTCCTAACACTTCAGCTTAGTTCCAGCTGTACTGCCTCCCTCCCTGTTCTGTCCAAGTTGGGGTCACATGGCCCTGCATGCCTTTGAGGTCACCACTAAGCAGCCATTACAGGCAAGTGACAGCCAGGACATGCTGGAGCAGGAGGGCCTACAAACACTCCCATGAGCCAGAAAACTCTGACTGATAGTTTCCTGAAAGGCACTGAACCACCTGCTTCTACATCAAGTGCCACTAATCTGCTCAATTTGTCCTTCTAGACATGAATCATTCCAACAGCAATGGCAGATCTTCAAATGAGCTCAGTGTTTCTTAGTTGTTTACTGACAGTTCCATTTTTTATGGACTTCACATACAGCTGTTTTTCATCCTGCTTGTTTTTCTTTGGGGTTTCCTTTTTTCTTTACAGCCTGTGCATGAATCTAAAAATGAGCACAAGCCTAAATGTATAACATTATGTATAACTGTATTAAATATCAAATTTAACTTAGTCTCTTGCATATGGAAAAGTCTTATAAAGAGTTTAAATGGAAAATGGCTTTCATGGTTAAAAAAAGTTACACAGCCACACGAATTAGAAAAAGAAAACTAATTCTTATTGTTATATTTCACTATCTAGTTTCTGCCATTTTACTCATACCTACCCTGTATAGACTCTTGTCAAAAGTAACTGGATTAGCCATAAAGTAGGTAGTGCCCAAATCCAGTAATACAAAATTGAGTGACACATTTTTAGAGGAAAGTAGTTTCTGTTGAATCCAACTATAAATTTCTATTGAATCATATTGCTTTTAACCCAAATTAATTCTGTAGTATTTCTGTTCAAATGCTGTCAGTCATTTGTTATAAACATAAATATTATTATACTGACAGATTTACTAAGATTGGAGTCCAGTTTTTTAAAACCCAGTAAATTAGTCTTTAATGTGGAGTTAAAGCATGGCTGTTTGTAGTAGCTCAGTTACAAAACAATAGACCATCTGCCTCATTAAATCATCAACAGCACTTATCCTTTCCTTCCTCTTGGCTAAATCTGTTCTTCTCAAAACTGTTGAGCTTTAGCCAGGCCTAATTCACAGTCCTCTTCAAGAGCTGTTCTTCCTTTGAATAGCTAAACATCATCAGCTGGCGCACTCAATCACTGCTACCACTCCTGAATAGAAAATTTCTCTGAAGGTTTGTTTAAAAAAAAAAAAAAAAAAAGCTTCATACTGAGGCAAGTGACCTCCATCTGTAGAAAATATCAAGAAAGCCTGCGGATCACCTAATTGCTCTTTCTAAATTCCCCAACATGCCTTCATGCAACCAGATAACAACATTCTACTTAAACAAGTAAATACCACTTACGGTTTCTTTGAGCTCTGGTACTGACAAAGCCCCTCTTCTTGACAAATTTGCTATTCCAGTAAAATCACACAAAAGAGCACACGATATAACAAGCCTTTCTTATTGTGCTATTTTGTTAAAATATAACAAAAATCTAATATCTACACATGTTCCTTACTTTGCAAGCTTAAGAAATACCTATTGTTAATTTACACAGGCACACAATAATAAAATGAACACAGTAAAATGATATTTATCTAAATACTAGCAATATCTCAGATCTCTTTATATAATAAAAAAATGATTTTATACTACTGTATAGGAAGAGTCAAACCTGTCAATCAAACTGAGACTGTTGTAGTAGGTGGTATACAGAATGCGCTTAAGGACCAGTAAACAAATAAAGAGGAGCTGTACCAGCGCTATCAGAATAACAATATTCATGAAGATCAGTCCTGGTAGCAATTTGGCTGAAGCCATGACAATCAGTAGATGGCTGAAAAAAGATTCTGTGAAAAGTTTCTGAAAAAAAATATTTTCATTTTATTTGCTGTTCTTTATTTTAATAAACACAATGAAAAGAATATACTCTGTTTTATTTTGAAAAGGAAGTTTTCCCCTCCTCTTTTCAGGAGAAATTGGAAAGGGATAATAAAAGTAAGAGAAAAAATATTCTCAGCAAAATTTAAAAATAGAATTTCAGAAAAAACTCAAATTTCTTGTTGAGCCATTTTGTTTCAATGTTTCTTTGAGAAAAAAAAAGGGTTGCCTGAGGGGATACTCAAACAGTAATAAAAAAAGATTAAGAAACTAATGTATGATTTGCCTGGAAATTATTATGTTAGTGATATCCTGTATCTAGTTTTGGAGTGACAGTGCTAATGCTTGTAATGTGATGCTTACATTTTTCCTCAATCTCTGAGATTAATTTTGAGGGATGAGTAAAAATCCCTCAAAACAAATCCTTGGAACTTGAATGAATGAAACCTTGGCCTCAACTTAAACCAACAACAAAACTCCTTTTCACTCAGTAGAACTGATATTATAGCCTTATCCTAATCATCTCACTTTGGACCAGCAAATGTATTAAGCAGTTTTATTTCAGAAATGTTAGTCCTTTGTGGATGCTGCCTCCACCCTTATTTCACTTATTATACCATTTAATTACACAGTATTCCTTTGTTCTTGATAACTCCAGTTTTATTTTTCAAGACAATGACAGATGCATCTGATAGGCCATAGAAAAGTAAACTTGACAACATTTTCTACTTCCAGCTCAATTTCTAATCTGTTTCTCCATTGACTCTTTTGCTCCAGTTAACAAAAAAATGATGTCTCTGAGCTCATATCAATTTTAATATTTACAACCCGTCACAATAATTCACACTCCTCACCAAAGTCTTAGCTCCAGTGTTTCATTGATCTGGTCCCAATCCCCTCCTTTAATAAAAGTCTTAAATCAATCTCATAGTCAGCATCATCCTTCACAGAGGGTAACAAAGACATTTATAGCACAGAGAAAAAGTGAAAGAAAGTCATGATCCAGAATGTTTTAATACTCTACTTGGAGTTAGTCAATGACTAAGCTTTTGTAAGGATCCAAGGAAGAAACTCAAAGCAAGAGGAAGAGTTATGCAAAGAAGCCTTCTGTTTTTACCCAAAGAGGCAAATTCTAATTTACCTGCTAGTGGGGATGTGGATGGGTTGCACTGTGACTGAAAATCTTTTCCCCAGATAATGTAGTCATAAGTTCTTTGGGAGGTTCCTACTAGTATGCAAATTCCAAAGATCTTGCTCCATCGTCATCTAAGCAAGGGCAACATTCTTCTTAATCCTCATCTCACCGGCTCAGTTTGCTGACAAGTGGTAGAGCTGGGTAAAAGTCAGAAAAATTCCCTTCTTTTGGCAATTCTGAATTGGAGGGGGTAACGGGGAATAAATCCCCTAGTTCCAGAATAAAAATCAGATATTTATTTTAAAGCTGATTTTTAATCAGCTTTATATGTTTTTTTCTACATACGTCTAGGTAGCAGGCAGCCCATGAATGTCACAATGTCACAATGCTGGGGTGCATGGAGTGTCCCATGGGAATGCAGGGGGCTCCCCAGCACACTTGGCAGCAAGCTCAGAAGTGGACCAGAAGCCCAGCACGCTCCCCGGCAGACCCAGAAGCAGACTGAAATTACTTCTGGTCAACTTCCATGTTCGCCGCTGAACACATGGAGGGTCTCCCTGCCATGGTCCTGTGGGTTGCTCCATGCACCCCAGCATCACAGCATGCATAAGCCATGCTGGTACCTCAAGGTATATAGAAAAAAACTTAAAGCTGTGTCTATGTCTGAATTGCTGATTCTCTAAATCCACATTGAATCTTCAGATTCAGCCAAATCAAATCAGGGACAGTGATCCAAATCAATTAATTGAATCACTGTCCTTGATTCAGGCCAAATCCAAATCAGAATCAAATAGGACCTGCTTTGTACACCCTGACTGAAAAGTATGCTAGGCTGTCCATGAACAAGATGAAGAACATTCACAAAGTCTGGTTGAAAAAATGAAGGAAAGAAAAATCAAAATCTTATATAGTGTCAATCAGATAATTCAGAACCATGACAGAATGTTTCAGTTCTTATAAAATGATCTTTTCTGTTAGAAAACCATTCTCTTGAGAAATTTCTTAGCATGACTGGTAACAACACTAGTGTTCCCTTTCAGACAGTTAAAACTTGAAGAGGCACTAGCAACAAAATTACAGCTTGTGTCTAATGCTGCTGCTTACAACATCATGGGCAAGCTGCCAGTGTTCAAAGGGTACTGAGACTCCTAGCTACCCATTTGCTCCCAGTTTGTTCTGTGCATTTCAATTTGTAAAAGTCTGGTTCTGACCTGTGAACTGCAAAGTTATCTTTCCCCACTTTGGTATACCATGACCAATGAGATTAGCTATTTTCATTTTTGGTTTCTAACATAAAAACCTCTGGGAACAGCAAAAATATGTTTTTATTTGAAGTCAGATCATTGAAACTTGTTGCTTCAGATGATTAGAGGTGGGTGGGTATGTGTGGGGAGGTTGATGGGGGACATGTGGGGTATCCCAACCACCAGCAGAGGATTTGGGATTGATTGAGAGTGTGGTCAGGGGGTAGAAAGGTAAGAAAGGTTTACTTACTTAACAAAAACATGACTACGCGTAGTATACTAAGACAGATAATGACAGACAATAATAATTCATGTTGGCAACTTACCGGCAGTCTCCTCTGATGCCTGATGTATGACAAGTTTCTCTTTCCACAAAGCTCATAAAAGTCAGGCATCCTCAATCAGCGCTGTCTGAGAGGTATCAGGAAGAACCCTGGTATTCAGTCCTTGGGCTCCTCGAGATCCACGGGCCCACTGATCCAGTTCAACAGCTAATTAGTTCCTTTCACAGAGCTGTATCTTCCTTCTGAATGATTTCTGGATGTGCCAGGCCATTTATAGTTTGAGCTGTGCTGATAAGTTACAACCATTCAGATTCTTTTTACTTCAATTGTCCTTAGACTGACCAATAGGAATGCATGCCTTGTACTGCTTTGATAAGGTTAATTTTAACTATCACAGGACGTTACTACTTCAAGGCTTTGCTAAATTTACTAGGCCTTACTTTATATAAGGCCTTATTATATCTTAAACTTTAATTAGACTTTTAGCAAAAACATATAGCTAAATATTTGAACAAATGACAGAAAAACACTTGGTCTAATCTTCAGAGCCTTCACCAAGCACCTTTATCATCTCACAGACATAATTTTCAGCTGTCACAGTGGGGTCTGTGGGTGGGACACGGGATGTGGGGTTTGTGGGAGAGTTTGTGGGGGGCCTTGAGCAGGGGCTGCCACACACCTGTCCCCCACCTGTCCCCTGCAGTGCTGGCAGCAGCAGCAGTCAGCCAGACTGTCAGGGCCATGCCCTGGCTGCAGGTACAGGCCCATGGTGGAACAGCACTGCCTCACATAGAGGATGTGTACACACTGAACAGACCTGACCCAGCCTGGCCTGGTAGTGCACGGCTTCGGAGAGGACTGGAAAAGCTGTGCACTAGCAGGACTGGCCAGGCCAGGACGGGTTGGTCCATTAAGCACAGAGCCCATGCCAGGCAGTGCCACACTGCTGAAGGCTGTGCCTGCAGCCAGGCCATGGCCCCAACAGCCTAGCTGGATGTTACTGCTAGTGCCGCAGGAGGCGGGTGGAGGTCAGGCATGTGTCAGTCCCCACTCGAGCCCCTCACAAGCCCACCCACACCCAACATCCCTCTGCCACTCCCCACTCCAATAAACTTCCCCATCCCATGTCCCTGCTAACTTACCTGGGACCGCGCCTGGGTCCAGGTCACGCCCCAGCCTTTCCCCACTTCTGTTTACCGCAGCATGCTAAGGGTGCTCGTGGGAGCAGCAGAATCACCATAGGCATGCTGTGGCTGGATACGAGAGCATCTCTCTGGAGGACCCAGGCCCCAGCTTGCCTCAGGGCATGTTCCTTGACCATGCCTTGACCTGCATTTTCCGTGTTTGTTTTTTTTTTGATACCTGGATTTCCAGCTATCACATTTAGAGTCCACACTGCAGTGTTTTTCCATTCCCAGAGTGCCTCTTGGGGCATCTCAAACTGCTTTGAGATACCCCAACAGGCCCATGCATGCTCGTCTGGGTGTGCCCATTGTGTCTTTACCTGCATGCATAAAGGGACTATAAGAGAAATCCATATGTATGTGTATATATGGCATGGCATACTCTTTATTCAATTTGTTCCTAACAATTAGGATTTTTTTTTTTTTATGGATTCACACCAATACACACTCATTCTATATGTAATCTATGTTCAAAAAGAAGATTAGCCAAAAAGGCCTGTGAAACAGTGCCTACCTGATTCAAATGACCTCAGAGCTTTTACGAGATTTTGCAGACCAGATCCCTTGCATTAAAAATGTTCTCAAACTTCTAAAACTTATCCTTCAGGCAATATTGTTAAGCCAATTTCACATTTCATTTCTCAGTCTTATCAAGTTTGACTTTTCCACCCCAGCATACCTTAAAATTTACCTCTTAAAAATTTAAGACATTCTTTACAATAATAAAACAACTTTTTTCAAGGATAAGTGAGACAATTTGATGATCATTCTTTAAAGCACGAAGTTAAACCTTTTTACTGTGAAGTTGATGACATAAATTATATCAGTATAGAAATGCTCTACAGCAGTTCTAATATCATTTTGTAACACTGACTTCTCCCAGTAGGTCTGGCACTATGAAGAGGTAAATCTCAAGGTTAAAACTTTGACTGAAGCATCTGTCTCCTCTTTCAGTCATTCATTATACAGAAAGAGCCTTCAAACTGATATTTACAATAGTAATTTAAAGGCTAAGTATAGTTGGAGGCTGTCACCAGCATTTTTTTATTTTACTAAACCATATTTTTGTAACAGCATTAAGAAAAATAATTACTATGCATTCCAGAGCTTGATAGAATAGGATTCATTCGAATATAAAATTTCAATATTGTGTAATATACATTTATGCTGGAAGTTCTCTAAATGAAGCCACTTTCTTGTTTCAAATATATGTGAAAGATGAACATATAGACCTGGGTTTTCAAACTCTTGTGTATATGAATATCTTTATTTCCATAAGTAATTCTAATGACTTCAACTGGACTATTTACATGAAATACAATTACTTTAATCTATTTGTAGGAATAGGACTTAAGAAAGTGGTTATATCTGAGAAAATAAGGCATCAAGCTCAGGTTAGAAAAAATCAATTTCAACTAGTCCTAGTAATACATGTGAAGCTATAATCAAAATAAATTATATATTCAAGCTTAAGCCTACTAGAACCGGAGTATAAGTAGGAACAAGTTATCTCAGGGGAACCAAACAACTACATGAGCCAATATTAATTTAGGCATTTTAAAAGTGTCATCACTTGGGAATGCATAAGACAAACTGATAATAGGTTCATAGTGAATTTCTGTATGTCACGTTTGCTAACCACATACAAAACAGGCTCTCCACTCCCCAAAGAATGAAAAGATATAGTAAAAAATCTTAATACATAGATATTCCTTTGACATTTGGGTCATTATTTTCTCTCAACTTCTGAAAGGCCTTTAAATGGAAAGGAGGAGGAGGAAAGAGATGGAGAAAATCCTAATAAAATGTGTTACTAAGCAAACTTTTTCATTTTAAACTAGGGGTGCACCAATAGAGAATTCTGGGGCCAATTCCAATGGCCTATTTTTACTGGTGACAGCTCCAGGAGAGGGCTATGGGGGGGGAACTGCAGTCATCCCAAAATTTGCCATAACCCCCCTCCCTGTGCTGCTGCCTTCCCTAAGCATAGCCTGGCCCAGTTCCTTCCCCACCCACAGGAAAGAGCCTGGCGCTGCCCTGGCCCCAGTCTGCAACAAGAGTGCCCTGCACAGATCTGGGTACATATGTCCCTCATGCCCTCCCAGGAGGCATGCAGCAGTGGCAGCCACCCACCCAGATGAGCCACTCATGATTCTGTCCCCTGCTCTGCCCCAGCTATGCAGTGCTTGTCCCTGCCCCAGTCCCAGCCCTACTCTCTCCCTCACCACCTCCTTCCATGCCCCCATTCTCTCCCTCTCTTCTATCTGCCTTGTTTCCCAACAGATTTATCAGCCAGAACTGTCTGCTCGTCTGCTGCCAAGATGCACTCCTGCCTACCATCTGTTCTCCCAGTAAGCAGATGTGGATGACACCATGAGACCTGCATAAAGGAGGTCAACTTGCAGCTTCAGAAAGGGTGTCTTGAGGTGGGCTTTGGCTTTTTGGACTATGAATCATGCTTCAGAACAAGAGAGACACTCAGGTGTCTCTTCACCACTCCCCCAAAGGTAAGCGTGTGATCTCTTTCAAATTGGCTGATCTCCTCTGGTGAGTTTTAAACTAAGTTCATTGTGGGGAAAGGGAGGACAAGTACAGAGGGAGCCACAGAACACCAAACAAAGAGACAGCCACACGATCAGCCCAGGTATGTAGCAAATATCCTATTAAACAGCAGTTTAAGGGAGGACCAGGGACAACCACCAGGGGAATTAGGTGTATATACACGAATGCCAGAAGCATGGGAAACAAGTAGGAGGATCTAAAGCTTTTGCTAGCGAGCAACAACTTTGATCTAGTGAGACTAACTGAAACCTGGTGGGACTCTTCTCATGACTGGTTGATGGGAATAGAGGGCTATAGGTTGTATAGGAGAGAGAGAGTAGGGAAAAAAGGGTTGGGGAGTTGCTCTCTCTGTCAAAAAATAGTACACATCTTTCCTAATCAAATTAGGGTCAGAGGGTGGTCAAGCAGAGACTCTATGGGTTAGGATCCAAGGGGCTTGGGGTGAAAGGGATCCAGTGGTGGGGGTCTACTACAGGCTGCCATACCAGGATGAGCTAGACCAGGAATTTTCTAAGCAGATCAAAGAGGTCATGGGGGACCTTAACTACCCAGACATACACTGGGAGGAGCAGCCATCTAGATCTAACCACTCTCGCAGGTTCTTAATTGGTATTCAGGACCTCCACTTAACACAGAAGGTAAGGTGTCCCACTAGGGACAACGCTTTGCTCAAGTTGGTGTTGGCCGCGAGGGATGACCTGGTGGGGGACCTGCAGATTCAAGGTAACTTAGGGAACAGTGATCACCAAATGATTAAATTCACTATGCAATGAAGGGCAGGCATTATACCCAGCAGGGCATGGGTGCTAAACTTAAAAAAAGCTGACTTTAATAAACTCAGAGAACTGGTTAGCAGGGTGCTAGGAGCTAAGAACTTAGATGCACTGAGGGTCCAGGATGGGTGGACATTCCTCAAGGAAACCATTCTTTGGGCTTAGAGTGAGTCAATCCCATGGTAGAGGAAAGGGAGCCCCTTTGGCTAACCAGGGGCATCCAAGATACCTTAAGGGAAAAAAGAGCCGTACAGGAAGTGGAAACAGGGGGTAGCTATCAAGGAGGTGTATACTTCTTTGGCCCACACCTGCAGGGAGTCAGTCAGGAAGGCCAAGGCAGCTCTAAAACTCAGGTGTGAGGGATTAAGGACAATAAAAAGTCCTGTGTTAGGTATGTTAGGAACAAAAAGATCGTGTGGGGTAGCATAGGACCCATACAGGATGGGCAGGGGGGCTTAGTAATGGAAAGCAGGGACAAGGTAGAGCTCTTCAATGAGTTTTTTGCCTCTGTCTCCTTAAATGGGAATCTAGACAAACACTCAACATACATCATGGACACCAACAAAGGGAACATCAGCTGACCAACAGTCAGTGCCAACATGGTAAAAAGACACCTGGAGGTACTGAACATATTCAAATCACCAGGACTGGAAGGACTGTACCCATGGGTAATGAAGGAATTAGCAGGGGTCATAGCTGATGCACTGGAGAGGATACCGGAGCAGCAGCAGCGAGCGGCAAGCAAAGCAGCTGAGGAGGCAGCAGGAGCAGCAGCTGATTCCCTGAAGGTAAGTGGGGCCGCGGGGCCGGTACAGCTGAGCCGGATCCGGAGGGGAAGC
>JAGPOW010000229.1:4770993-4797481 GCA_030014935.1 Caiman crocodilus
GACCCCGGTGCTCTTTCCTGCCAAGGCAGGGGGTCGGACTAGATGATCTGCCCAGGTCCCTTCCGACTCTAGACACTATGAAACTATGAAACTATAAGGATATATAAGTGGTCATGGTGCTCAGGTCAGGATCCAGAGGATCGGAAAAAGGCTAACGTCATCCCAGTCTTTAAGAAGGGAAGGAAGGAGGACCCAGGGAACTATAGACCAGTCAGCCTTTCCTTTATCCCTGGGAAAATCCTAGAAAAAATTATGAAGGAGCACATCTGTGGAAGCCCGCTGGCTAATGTGATGAAGAGGGGTAGCCAACATGGGTTTTCAGCAGGCCTGTCCTGCCTGACTAACCTAGGTTCCTTTTATGACAAGGCCACCAATTGTTTAGATTCAGGAGTCAAGGTGGATGTTATCTATCTGGACTTCAAGAAGGCCTTTGACACAGTATTACATACCATCCTTATAAATAAACTGAGGGGATTTGCCATGGATGATTACACGGAAGACTGGGAAGCAAACTGGCTCAAGGGTCACATTCAGAGGGTGGTAGTGGATGGGCTGGTGTCAACCTGGAAAGATGTGGGCAGTAGAGTCCTACAGGGCTCACTTCTGGGGCCGGTGCTGTTCAACATCTTCATCAGTGATCTGGATGAGGGGGTGGGAAGCACCCTGTCCAAATTTATGAATGACACAAAATTATGAGGTGCAGATAACACCCTGGAGAGGAGAAACCAGATCCAGGCTGACCTACATAGGCTAGGGAAGTGGGCAGAGAGCAACAGGATGCAATTCAATAAGGACAAGTACAAGGTGCTGCATCTAGGGAAAAAGAACTGCCATCATACCTACAGGCTGGGGGGTAAGGCAGAAATAAAAAAGATCTTGGAGTCACTGTTGACTCCAGGATGAACATGATTCACCAATGTGCTTAAGCAGTTGGCAGAGCCAATCTCACCTTGTCATGCATCCATAGGTGCTTCACACACAGGTCCAGGGAAGTGATTCTCCCCCTCCAAGAGGCACTGATCAGACCGCAGCTGGAGCACAATAATCCACATCATATTCATCCATTACTTTATCTCAATAATCAGCATCTTCCTCCAAACTAGTCTATGAGTATCTCTATTATGGGCAGATAGCCCCCAATATGCCAACCTTTTCTTGAGCCACCTGTAAAATATTTTTAGAAAACTGCATCACTGTACCCGAACAGAGCATCTAGACTCACAGAGGTTCAAACAACTACCACTCTTCAATCAAATTTTATTTAAAATACTCTGAAAATAACATCACCTTTCTAGATATCATTATCCATATCCAAGATGCTACTACAAACCACTATATACAAGAACATCATATACCACTATACTTACATCCGCAAAACTAACAATCATTCGAAACATATTAAGAAAGCTGTAATCTGCAGTCAGGTCCTCAAACACCACCACTTCTGCTCTGAAGAAAATACTTCTGATGCCCACCTCAAACTGAAAACTTTCTTTACCCCAGAGTGGTGAGGATTTTGTAGGGTGATATATTTTTTGATCAACTGCATAGTTGAAATACACTTTGGATGCAGTGCAATAAAAGATATTATCCTAATAAATCCTTGCCTCTCACATAATTCTTGGACCATTATGGCTACAGCAGCACTCTAATATTACTTTATCTAGGAGAACATCTCAGCAGAGAGAAAGACCACATCTCTGAACAAGACACCCAAAATCCTGAAATAACCTATACTCCAAAAGGATCAGGCCTCAAGAAAAACATTCCCAACACCTGCCTTTGCAGAGAGATAGATCACATCTTTAAACAAGACACCCAAACATCAGGCAATAACCAATGAAAAGAACCACCCACTGACCGCATCCCCCTGGTTGCACATACAATCCCATGCTGGAACTGATAGGATCATCAAACAATTACAGCCTATACTCTAAGAGGATCAGACCTTGAGAGAAATATTACCAACCCCTGTCCCCATCTCCTGGCTTTCAAACAGTCCCCAAACCTCACACAACTCATCATCAGAAGCAAACTCCTTACTGATCAGCAGACAAACAAAATGAGTCTCACCCCTGCTTTAACAATAGATGCGAAATATGTCAACACATTTCCACCGTCACCACAATCAACACCCACCCCTAATAAAACCATCCTACACAAGTTTATTACCAAATGCAATATATCTCATACAATGTACCAAATATCCTTGTGGAAACAATGTTGGTATGTTCCAGAATGAACAATCAGGAAAAAATGTAAAAGACAGAGACACAAGAAAATCGTTTTCAAAGAACAATCTCTACCCCTGTGACCTTACAGTCTTCATACTCAAGGACCTCTGCAAAACAGCTTCAGAAGATGAGCCTGGGTAAAAAAAAAATCCATAACCTTACTGGATACTAAAAATGATAGTCTAAACACAGAGAACGACTGTCTGACCCATTTCAATCTACCTATTATTTCTGCCAACCTCTGTATATTCCACAGGTAGCAACTCCCTACTTTTTGAATGGTCTTGTTCTCTAATTAGTTTATCCATTCAACTTCAATTCCCTTGTTTTGAAATGACATTTGATTACCTCTTTTTGCTTCCATGTCACTGTCATTCTCCATTCCTTAACTGAGTGTTTTCACTGACATAGATTTAATAGAAAAAAAGATTTTTTTTTATTTGGTTTAACCTATGTCTGCTTCTTTCTTGGACCAGGGGAAGAGTGTTTTATGCCCAAAAGTTTGTTCAACACCTCTCTCAACTATACTTTTGGCCCAATAACAGATAAATCACAAAAAACACCCTTGTATCTCATGTACCAGCACAGCCATATTTTCAAAAAGCAGCCTAAAAGAAATCTAGATTTATAAAATTGTGTATTTATGTTTTAAGAAGTCACAGACTTCAGTACTCTACATAGCCACTGAGTTATTATGTATATGAAAATTGGGGAGTTCTGTACGTACATGGATTGTTTGCACTGATATTGTTCAGGCACCAGAGATCTGTTGTCAGCTAATAATATTGTTTATCACTTCCATACTAGTCTTCGTTAAATATAAATCATCAAATTATAGTCCTATATACCACTGTCACTTCTTGACCCTTCTGCTTCTTGTCCCAAACCCTTGAGGCATTCAGTTCTATAAAAGACATAGCTTTAAGTTCCAAGTGTATATAAAAGTGTCATACTTGAAAAACTTCCCTTTTTTATCTTCCTCTGACTGAAAAATGTTTGGGTTTTGTGATTCCAGATTTAAAGTAAAACTTTTTGATTGATATGACTTTTTATAACATAGTTCATCCCCTAGCAATACCTATACTACTAGAAATGAGTTTATAACAGTAGCAGACCTCTAAACTATCACCAAACTCTCTGAAATAACCTATACTCCAGTTACAATCAGTTAAAGCACGTACATAGAAATACTGAGCAATATTTGATCCTAAATTACTGGAAAGGGATTATAAAGCTTCATGTTGGCTGTAAGGTGTCTAAAGGGTTAAGCTTGCAACAGGTTACAGCTCATGAAATAACTGTGGCTACAGCTTAAGAAAATACATGATGGATAACAATTTCAATATCAGCATTTGCATTTTTAACCCTCATTAATATTACAGCACACTTCAAGACTAACAGGAGGAACTTGTATTATGTGACACTATACTTCTGGCTCTAAGGTTTTTCCTTAAGATGAGTGTGGAATGACAAGACACACATTCTTTCATTCACTGCGTGAACCACTGCAAATCATCTCAAAACTTTACTTTGAAGTCACATTCTCTACCCTGAGTGAAGAATATTTGCAGCTGTGAAATCAAAATTAGTTTGAAAAAAGACATTTCTTCATTAACAATGAGTAATGCACAGAATTATATCCTTGCCCCATACAAATCAAGGCAAAATCAAGTTGATTTCATTGGGGTCAGAATTCCCCCACCTAAAATTTTTAGGGCTTGATGTAAGTTAGTTCACTTCCCTAGGTGAACTAATTTAGATTGGGAACATCTTAGCCCAATCCATTGAATGTCTGAACTCATTCGGAGTGCAGCCCCAGGGCTGGGAAAGCCTAGCTGCTCAGCTCAGCCCCAGCCCCAGCCCCAGTGATGTGTTCTTTCTACCCCCTCCCGACCACCCGCCAACCCTGACTGGGTTCTTTTTAGGCCCCTGACTCCACAACCCCAGATGGAAAACACTGTGACACACACAAACACAGACCTGCAAGCTCCCCCTGGACCCATTATCCCCGCAACCTGATTCTGCTTGCCCCTTCTTCCTCCCTCCCACCCCCACTAGTAATTTACTCCTGGTTTCCTATGTAGTTCCTGGAAACAGCAAGTATCTGTTCATCCCAGTCCTAGTCTATGCTCATGCTGCTTAAATTGAACCGTGTGTATGTAGACCAGATGCGGCAAACAAGTCTATACACTCAAGAAGACTACTTTTGTCTTTAGCAAGTGCTGGATCATGCCCATAAATAGGGTGACATGTATGGGACAACGTGAAATCCAAGATTCTGCCTGCCTGCTACTCCCCACCCCTGCTCCACTATTGCAGGCTTCAGGGAATCAATGGCCCACTAATGATCCAGTCTTCTTTACTTCACAGGTATTAACAATCATTTATGCGAAGTAACAACTAGTGTTAACAGAGCTTCCTATTTCACGGCTCCTGCTGCTCTGTCTTTTCACCCCACGCCTGGGACACTTATTTTATTTTTCACCAGCCGGCTGGGACCAGTCTCCAAAATCTAGGACTGTCCTGGCCAATCCGGGACATATGGTCACCCTACCCACAAAGCCCTCTCCCCGCTTAAAACCCTTAACAGACATAATAGCAACATATGCAGGAGTAAATAAAGAGTTCATACCATTATTTGTTCTACACCTATCTTTTGCTAAAACTTTCTTGATAAAGTCCATATGGCATAGTAAAACTAAACTCTTTCTTCATTCAAGTTCCCCTTTAAAATTCATCTCTGATATAAACCTCAATATTTTAACCCACATCTATAACAATTTATCACATACTCATTGTAAGCATTCATCTTTAAAAGGAATTTAAAAAACTGCTTAAGGGTCTAGTCCCTGGGAATTGCTGGTGCATCCTGCTAGGTGATGAGAAACTTTGATTCCCACAGTCATCAAGATGTATGTAGAGAGATAGAAAGGGAAGGAGAGGAGGTACACATACATGCAGTCTCTAATTGGCAGCTGAACAGAAAGCAGTGTTTGAACCTTCTTACAACCATTTCATCTTAATCTCAAAGAACACACCTACAGGCTTAAAGACCGTCCACTTTTATGTAGTTACTAGATAGTTAAATATATAAATAGCTAATGCCGCTTAATTAAAACATAATTTTCACCACTTGCAGAAAGGTCATTAATTGCCAGCAAAAGCTATACCACACACTAATGTATCTGAAAACAATTAGTATGATAATAATAATAATGAATTTATGCATATGCATATCAATATTTATACTTCCATGTGTGTATGCATGTGCATACTTCATATATTTACTGAAAACTAACAGTTCAATTGTTTGTTTCTTCCTGTCTTTTAATCCCATGAATCCAACGGTATTTTTCATTCAGATTCTGTTCAAATTCAAATTACAAGTACCTAACATGATTAATTTCGATTCTTAAGTGTTTTGAGAAATCTTCAGAGGAATGGCCCTTGATGGTCTAGTTAGAGAAATGAAAAGGATGATTTTTTGTTCTGTTCAGAAACAGGAAAATTATGTCATTTTTCTATTTGAAAATGTGCCTACATTACTATTGTTATGGATGGATTTGCCTCTGTTTTTAAAGCAGTTGTAAGTGTGCAAAGATCTGTTATAGTGTAGTCTTAATGGACCCTCCAGAAAAGTAAATAAATCATATGTCCAAGTTCAGTAAAATATGCCTAGGCTCTGTACCCCTTACCGTAAAAGTTGAAATTATAATCTTTCAGAAATATCTTCAATTACATTGAAGGATTGACATTTCCTGGTGTGTTGTAAAGGCTACACATGTAGGTGGAAGTGGCAGAAAGGAAGAGAGACCTACTGAACAATGACTCTCCAACAAAACTGAAAAAACAAAATCAGTGAGCCATGCAAACTGAAATGAAGGTCATTGAGATTTTCCCTATCCCTGTCATTCGCCTCCTGATAGTTGCCTTAGCTAACAAGACTGTCCAGGAGACGCATAAAAATAACTTAAAAAGAACCAACACTTTTGTCTTTAGAACAGACCAAATAGAAGTACCTTAGAAAACTTTCTCAAGGAAATAGACCTCCAAACTACGCTAAAAATCTTTACCTATTTATCCAACTTAAACAATTTGCTATACACCATATAGTATCAGGACTGAAAAGTACTTGTAGTGGATTTGTTTGTATGGGAGGGAAAAAATCCTTGAACTCTTATGATGAAGAGACTGAAAAGAGCCAGAGAAATGTTTCTGTGGGTATACTCTTTCCTCGCTCTCCCTCCCCAACTTCCATCCTCCTGCTACTCTCTTTCCCCACCCCCTTCTCCCCCCTCTTAAAACCTTGATTTCCCTTTTCATTATTTGCAGTAAGTAAAGTTCATTTCATTTCAGGAAGTCTCAAAGGAGCCCGTTTTAGGGCATAGCTTTCTGTGCTTTCCTGTTAATCAGGTATTATTATATTGTCCCAGTATTAAGGTATTATTATACTGCTCTAACAGGGAGGCCGTCCCTGACGTGCCCATTCAAGGTTAGATTATCAAAATCTTCATTAAAAATGTTGTTGTTGTACCAAGATGATTCATGGTACACTGACTTTACTAATTAAATTAATAGCTACACTTGCTTACTAAAGAGATTAACTTCTGCATCACCCTCACTAGATGGGTTAGTTGCTAGGCAGCTCTCACTAGAGGTTTGGCACTTCACGCCTTATCTCTAAGGACAAAGGCTGCTATGCATCTTTCAGTAGGAGAATGCAACACTGCTCACTAAAAGCATTCATCTCCGTCTTTATATCTCAATTGCTTTACTTTAATTATTGTAATCACTTGGTGCATTCTACTGTTGCAAGTCTATTTAATCTGGAGTATATTTTGACTCATATGTTATGGAATTGGTTCAATTTTTCTCCCTTGCTAGTTTGCAGCCTCCAAATTTATTATTTAAGTCACACGTGATAGTCTTACATAGTGGATCATGCCTTCAATGTTACTGTACTATTTAGTACAAGAATATTTAAGTCCTTTTCAATATTTTTCTAGCCACTGAACTGTTCATTGTCAAATATTTGCTTGTTTACTTCATTCAATTTATTCCACACTCGACTATACATCTAGGAAGTCACACCTTTATTAACATAGGTTCTTTGAGCCGAATCATAAAGGTTGTAAATCAGGCATTGTTCCACTGACTTTGTTGGAGATAAGTTGATATGCTCCTGAGAATCTACTCTCCTATTTCACAGAGCAGCTAGACTTATAAAGCACAAGTATCTAGATAACAGCTGTTTTACTTCCCTAGAAAACAGGTACACAGTACCTACATGAACATGATACTTTGCTCTTGTCATAGCAATATAGCTATAAGGTTTAGATCTTCATACACTGGTACCCTGTATTAAAATCAAAAGCTAGGGTAAATCTGCACAGCTACAGGGACTTAACTAGTGTGATGCTGATTTGCACCAACAAAACATTTGGTCCCAAAACTTTAAAGCAAGGACCAGACCCTAGCATGAGTATGATACTGAAGTTGCTTCTGCAACTACTTTTCACTTAGGACAAAAGTTTAGTTGTAGTTTATTTTTAAATGGAACTTCAAAAAAAAGCTCAAATTCAAATGTGGCAAATTCTCATTATTCAGAAAAAAATGTTTTCTATAGCTCTAGATGCAAATTGGCATGGTATTTACCAGAAATGAATGTAGCAATTTGAAGCAAACAATCTCTATAAGATGTAGCCCTTTTCTGTCCACAACTCAGTTATCCACAGACTTTGATTATTTTGAAATTTTACTGCTTGTTTTTTGTTTTTTGAGGGGTTTTGGTTTTTTTTGGGGGGGGGTGTAAAATACCATGTGCAAACCTATATTAACCTAATTTTTTTGCAAAACTATTTACTATCTTTAGCACCTACCTGTTATTTATTATACATAGCATTGTTAATGTAATGCTACATGGTATTGCTTCTGTTAGTTGACTAGATGAATATAACTTTGAGGAAGCTGAGCATTTCCAGCCTAAAAAGTAAACAGCTAATATGTTTTATATGCAATAGGACTTCCTTGTTTAAACAGTATCTTTTAACATTGACAGGAAGACGTATAAACAAACATAATTACCACATTTACTCAATTTAAAGATGAGGTCCCCCCTGCCATTTAACATGAAGAGGAAAGCTCCATCCCTCACAATCAAGCATGAGATAGCAGAGGATGAGGGGAACAGGAAGTTGCTGTAGCTCCAGCCCCAACCCAGGGAGCTCCAGCCCCAATCCAGCCAGAGACACAGCTTTCACCTTCCACTCACTGCACTCCTGCCACTCCTCCCCAACAGCCCCCAGTTTTCCTCACCCCATGCCACTTTTCCCTCCCTTTCCCCTTCTTCCCATCTCTTCTTTACCTTTTCTTTGTGCTGGCAGGCTCTATCCCTGCTCCAGCTCCGCCCCATGGCAGCAGTGAAGAGCCGGTACTGCTGTCCCAGCCTGGCCCTGTAGCAGCAATGCCAGCTCCTTGCCACTGCTGCTCTAAAGATGGGTTAGAATAGCAGTGGCATCTCCATACCTATAGGGAAGCCTGGAGCTATGCTCCATTCTGCAGCAGGGATGGAACCTGCTGGTGTAAAGCAAAAGGAGTGGTGGGGGAGGCTGAAGAGCCAGCAGGGGGACAGGGAGGGAGAAACTTCAAAGGATGCAGATGGAAAGGAGGAAGGAGACCTGAGGCTTTGGGTGGCAGCAGTTTCATGAAGAGGGGAGGAGTGGGGAACAGGGGAAGGGGGAAATCAGGGCAATCTGAGGCTGTCAGGGGGCAGGCACACTGGAAGGGTAAATGTAGGCAAGACAGGCAGCAGAGGACAAGCTAACAGCTCTCACTGCCGCCTGCCCATTATGGTCCCCTCTTCTGCCCTATCATATACCACCTGCCCTACCATATACCCCCCTTACTTCCTCCCTCATTGTCTGTCTCCCACTACTGAAAACTGTGTGCCCCCCGCTCCCCTCCTGGAACCTGCAGTAGTGAGGAAGGAAGGAATTTAAGATGATCCTCCAATAATTAGATTCCATAAATAGAAAATTATAATAAATTTATAAATTTTGTGTATGTAGAATATAATTATTGGAGGATCTTCTTATATTCAGGATCATCTTATATTCAGGTAAATATAGTAAGTCAAAAAGTTATCCAAAATCCAGAAATATTTTCATAAGCAACTTTTCCCTCTATTTTACCAGTTTTAGCTTCCAATTACATGACATATTGTGACATGTAAAATCAAATGTTGACCTTAATTACCGATAATCAGCTGTTGATCCTAATTACTGATAATGCAAGAAGAAACAAGGGTATCCTGGGGCATCAGTTACCAACCCAGAAACAGACTGTCTGGATTTACTAAGCCACAGTAAACTGAAGAGTTAAAAGCAATGTTTCCTTAGGCTGGTGACAGTTAGGCTGGGACCCCTGCATTAAGGGAAACATCCATTTCCTTTCAGCCAAAAGACAGAGTTGAAA
This sequence comes from Caiman crocodilus, assembly GCA_030014935.1. Classification (NCBI taxonomy): domain Eukaryota; kingdom Metazoa; phylum Chordata; order Crocodylia; family Alligatoridae; genus Caiman; species Caiman crocodilus. The sequence continues at coordinate 4,780,701 of JAGPOW010000229.1, forward strand.
CAAGGAGATGTTATTGAAGAGAAAGAATAAAGAGAAAGGTGGGAATAACTTCAAGAGAAATAATTGACTTGTTTAGCAATGAAAATTGTACTGATTTTGATTTCATAAGAACAATTATTTCTGCTTTATTTCTAAGTGAAGGTGTTAGGTTTCATCACAAGAATTTTTTTTTCCAGGTCTCTGGAAATTATGATGCAAACCAAGTTTTATGTAAAATGTTTGCTTCAAATATCAAACTAATTGCTCTATTGAAACCTATGCAAGGTACCTTCCTTACTTAGAGGCACTCTTATTTCTCCTGAATTGTCAATGAAGTCTCTTGAATTGTCCTCTTGACATTTCATTGAAATATACTGAATAGTCAAGTTTTCCCAAATGTTCGTACCTATTCTGGGAAGTCAGTTAGAAGCATTTTCTGCTAATGATGCATTATTTACTGGGAAGTACTTGAGACTGACACAGGTAATTTATATGGCAGAGTCACACATCATAAAAAATTGAAGCATATTGGATAGATATCACTCTATCTATTAGTAGTGCTGAAGTGATAAAGACCAACTTGTAGATGCTTTCTCCTTAAATATGCATGAACCAGATCATATCAGTCTATGAAAGGTGATGATTCTAGGAAAGGATCCAAAAAAGATGTTTCAGCTTCAGGAAATCATTTTCTTTAAAAGTTCATTTTCTGAAATGTCCAAGGATGAAAATTCTGGAAACAATGCTCAAAATATCAAATTAGATGCCTTCTTCCATCAGGCAATTAATTGTGGCCAAGTGAGATTGTCAGCATCTGAACATCTTGGTTTGCCAAGATTTTGACTAAATTTAATGTGTTGTTCCTTCATACCAAACCTAATACTTTTAGCCCCTGTAGATACCACTCTCTCGCTCTCTCTAAAAAAAAGTTAGTCACTAAATGAAGTTCAGTCAAAACTACCTATTCCCAATTTGTTGCATATTGAAACCATGAAAAGCCATGCAATTTGCATAAAAGGGCCACATCCAAGCAAGCACAGCCAGGCAGTATGTAGCACTGCTAATGCATCTGCAGCACCACATACCTCACATTCAGAGGTTTTCCATGCCGCAAGGGAACATATGCGGGGGGGAGGGGGCGGGGGTTGACACTTGGATATCCAGGGGTCAAAAAAACCTATGCCAATAAAAAAGCAGAGCGGTGCATGTGGGGCCAGTGTGCACGGCTCAAAACCAGAGCCACACTCTGGCTGCCAGCCAGGCTCCAAGCAGTAGGATCACCACTTCTATAGCTCCAGGAGGCCCCTGCAACCCCAAGTAATGCTGCTGGGGCCAGCCCAGTGCTGGGCCCCCTCATCCTCCCCTACCCCATCCAGGGTACCCTGCCACACCAGAGGGCATGTGGCACAGGCATTCCTTAGGGACAACTAGCGGCAGCACAAGGTAGCACTTCATAAACCATGTCTAAATGAAACATTGTTTATTCTCCCTAGCATATAGTGTTAGAAGAAACAACCCATATATTACCAAATATATTGGAACATGAGGCAGAGAGAATTTCAAGTAAGTCCAGTGAGACAATTTACACGACAGTACAAATAATGTAGAATATATATCAAGGCAAATAACTGGTGTATCGGATACAAAAGCATAATATACATACAGCTTTTTGCAGAGGAGAAGTATAAGAATGCTGGGATCTCAAATATTAACATTCAACAAAAAGTATTTTCAGTGGTTACTATATGCAAGTGTTAGAAGTTAATGTGGCTTGGTAATGTAGTGTGATATATAGAAGTATTTATTAGAGTCATAAGGGAGGTTTGGAGCATGTCCAGCTTTATACATGGGCTCATATTGTCAGAATGAAACGTTTCTGCATGAGATGCCTCCTTAGCATCATTATACTTGCAAGATTACTGCCGAAGGATAGCGCTATGCCTTCATTAGCTATCCTTTGTTTAAACCTTAATCACAAAAAAATCTCTAGGGGGAGGGACTCTTTTGCTAAAAGGCATTCTCAGACTAATTTAGGTTGCGTATAATTTCAGAAGTTATTTTCCATTTCTATTATTGATATTCAGAGTCAACTTGGATTCATTATTTTCATGCTGTTATCACAATGGGACTTCTGTCCCACTAAAAGATAACACCTCAAACCACCCTTCCCCCAAAGTGTTCCAACCAGAATTCCAAAGTAAAACTGTTATAGACTCTAGTAGAAAAGACTTTATTTTTATTTTCACAGCACATCTCTGCTACTATGGAAGCCATCAATGCAATCTAAAATCACAACAATCTAATTTGTGCCTGTATGTAAGTAGATATTTATACGACATTCATTATCATGGTATTTACACTCCTTAATGGCATCTGCAAAGATGAAAAACTTCTTATAGTGAAAAACAATGTACTTTTAGAAAATGGAAGGAAACCATCCAGATTGATCAGAGTGCTAGTCACACAGCAGTTCTAGAAATGAGAACACCACAGATGCTACAGCAACAGAAAGCAAAAATTATATATTGTGACAGGACCAAGCCAGGGGTGTCTTTGAGGGCCTTGCCTACCAGCTAGCCCTGCACTTCCATAGTCCCTTTTTGATCCTCCCTCTCTTTACATTCGCCTTCCATGCCTTGATGGAAACAAAGTATCTGGGGGAAAAAAAAAACCTCTCAAAAACCAAACTATATTGATTGAGAATTGCTTCTCCTGAAATATAAGTACCAGGGAGGATGTCATTCAGCTCAACCCGTCCCCCACCCATATACTACTGGGCTTAAGACTGCCTGGCTCTTATGATAGTGCTGTGCCTGCTGTAGCAAAGATTCCTGAAGGAAGGGCATTCTGGCACCTTCCCCAAGTGAGTGCCTCACTTGAGGCCCCTCTCCCCTCCCCCCGCCCAATTACTAGTTATAAAGCCGTTTACACTGGATCCAATCCAGGGCTGCCAAACATCTAAATGGCCAGGTAAACTATGTCCTATAGAACACACACAGGAGGCGCTAGCTTGTGCAAGCCACCCCATCCTGAGCCACAAACCACTCAAGGCACACCACTTTCCCCACTGCACTGAATGTCTACAAGCATGGTACCACAGGTAGTCTCACACTGGCCTGCTTCCTATGACAGGTGCTGGAAGTAGAAGCTGGAGGAGGGAGGGAGAGCCCAGAAAACAGTGTGGACAGTAATGGCTGGACAGGAACTCAGAGACTAGATCCAGATGTATAGGCACATGCAGTCTGTGCCACTACAAACCACACCAGGCACATTTAAAGCATGCCCTGTGCTGCAAATTTGAAGCCTAGGGGCAAAATTCCCTACCAGGAAATTGGAGTAGGAAAAAAAAAAAAGTCTGCAAAAACATGGCACAGCACAATAGGAGCATACACTGGCAGACATAGAGACTCGGTCCTCCTGGGAGACACTTTGGCTGCTGGTCAGAGTATCTCCCCTCCTCTAGTTTTGCCCCAGCTCCTCCAGCATGCTGGAAGGAGTAGAGAAACAGAAGTTTCTCCAAAGCAGGGCATTTTGCCTCACATCAAAGTGCATGTTCACAGACATGTGCAGTGGCAATAATGGGTGGCACAAATTTGCTGTTGCAGGTGCACATCTCTGCATGTGGAGACAAGTCCGGAGCCTGTACATTAAACCCATGTAGGCTACATACCACCTATGGGCCTATTTCCTTTTTGCTAATATTAGGCTTTACAACCAGTCTGTGACTCTAGAAGCATTTTTTTAACCCCACTGGCTATGTCCAAGCTAGCTTGGCCATGCATTATGTGGCACCACAGACATGTCTAAGTCACCACATACCTAACATTCAGCAGTCCTCTGCATTGCAAGGGAGCAGAGTGGGTTTGTGGTGGGTTTTTTTTACCCCTGTGTGTCCCATGCAATAACCTGCACAAAACCCTGTGCAAAAAAAAGTGGAGTAGTGCATGCAGGGATAGCACATGCCGCTCATAACCAGAGCCTGGCCAGCCAGAGCCATTCTCTGATGCTCCGAGTGGCAGGATTGCTGCTGTTGCAGCTCCAAGAGGCCCCCAGGACCTCATGTAAGGCAGCCGGAGCCAGCCCAGTTCTGACCTCCCCTACTCCACCTGAGGTAACCTGTCATGTGCCAGAGGGCCCATGGCACACGCATTCCCCAGGGACAACTAGTGGTGGCACAAGGTGTCCCACTACTTGTCCTTGGGGAAACAAATGTTCATGCTCATGTGGACACAGCCACTAAGTTATTATGGGAACGTACATCATGATAATGTTTTACTCAATGAGAAAAAGACCATTTTTAAAATTAGTTATAAAAGAACTACTCTTTAAAATACAAACAGGATATCTCTTACACAATTATTTGTGGACTCAGAGTGAAATCCTGTTCACCTTAATTATAAAAATCTCCTTAATTAAAGTCAGTGGGAATTTTGTGTGAATGAAGCACAGAGGATTTGCTGCCAATCTTCACTGCAAACCTACAATTACAAACTATGAATCTGCTTAACTTTTTTTAAGGTCATTCATGCTACTGAAACAAACATCTTTTTATACACAATAACTCAAAAATACTTGATGTTTTTTCAGCAGGTCCCAGGTAACGTAATAGGTTGTAAATAGGTTGTTAAACCAAAAAAAATTACTACATGAATGATTTTTAATTGGGCTTTTCAAGACACCCTATTTCCCTTGTTATGATTGTTGCAATAAGAAAGACTTCCTTACCTTACTTTTTTGTCAATATTTCTGTCCCTTCCATTCCTCCCAAGAATTCAAGCACAATATTAGACAAAGGATTGTATCATTCCTAAAGCAGATGAACATCAACAGATGTATATAACAGATTAATATTTTCTTCACTAATATTGATCCGCTTACTACATTTTGGGGGAGAATTTAGAAATCAGATATTATTTTATTTGGCAAAGTTAAATCACAAGTGTTATTTTTTCAGATCTGGTATATGCAAAGTTGAAAAACACTTACAAAATCATAAATACTACATACATTTTGATCTTATTTTATGTCCTTTGTTTACTTACATCAGTAAAAAAAAAGTTCTGAGAAATGGGAACGATATTTATATCAACAGTCACTCACATCATTGCTGTAGCCGCCGGGTGTCAAACATCTTACCTCAGGCCTCCTTGCCCTAAGGATTTGTAGATATCCAGCTGGCCGTCACAGGAAGTCTTGGAGTAGGTCTCTTTCTGTACTGGGGTCTGCCCTTTTCTCACCTGCCACGACTTTGATCTTCCAGTGGGTGGAGCTTCCGTCCGGGCAGATGTCCCTTTTGGCTACCTGCAGTCGAGATCTTCTGCAAGGCTCCTCCACCCCTTTCACCTTGCCCTTACCCTGCCCGGCAGTTCTAGGTGTTCTTGTCGCTGCTCTCTATGGCCGCCACCGATGAGGAAGGCTTTCCTCCCTACCTATTCCCTTACCGCAGCCCCTTCTTACCCAGGGTAACACAAACAAAGGAACACTCTAACAAACTTAAACACCGCTATTCACCTAACGGGGTCTTGGCCCCTACATCAAGCCACTACTCGCAACTCCGCTTGCTAGCCCTCACTCTCCGGGCTGACTACCCACCATTCTTTATCTTACTCCCCTGGGAGCGACACCATCTCAGGGTTCTCCCTGCTGTAGATCCCTCTCTCCAGCTCCCACTGGTCTGGATGTTCCCTCTCCGGGCTGCCCCAGGGTTTCCCTCTCCCACCTGGATCTGTCTCTGGCTGCAGTCCTCTCTCTGGGTCTTCTATGGTCCGTGGGTCCCTTCACACGTCTGTGGCTCGCTCCCCACTTCTCCCCAGCTCACCCATCCTAGTTGCACCGCTCTCCAGCCTCCATCCCTCTCAGGTATCTTCGCGGCCTCTGGGTAGCCCGTCTGCTGCTGGTCTCAGTGCTCTGCATCCTCCAGGCTCTCTCTCCTGGCTGGCGTACGTGCCGGTGGCTGGCTCTGGTGTCCCATGCCTTCTGGGCTTGCACTCTGGCTCGGTGCATGCGTCGGTAGCTGGCTCTGGCAAGCCATGCCTCCCAGGCTCGATCTCCGGCCCGGAGCATGCTCCGGCAGCCGGATCTGGTGCTTCACGTCTCCAGCCGCGGCCCACTCCCGGCAGCCACGTGCTTCCCCCGCTCCCTGCCGCGGCCTCTTTTTTTATCCTTGTCGGCTGGTGCCCCGTGCTGACATCACACACCATTCGCAGGTGTTTAATGCTGTTGTCCCGGCTGCGTGCTGGTTTCTCCGGCGATCCTGCGGCTCCTGTGGTGAGTAACTGACATTTTTCTTTTCCTTTCTTCTGCCCTCTGTCATTCGCTTCTGCCTCCGCGGCTCCTTCGGGGAGCTTCGGAGTGCCCCCAGGACTTCTCTCTCTGTGACAATTGCAAACAATATTTGTTCTGCAGTTTGTGGAACCATTAAGAAGAGCTAATTTATGAACTGCAAAGTGCAGCTATTGAGAAAGTTCAACCCTATTCTATTTATGGTGTCAGAACTCTCAAAGTCAACAACTGACATAAATTTCATAGTAACAACTGTCATTTCATGTAACCTTTTTAACTAAAGCAGAACACAGTTTATCTCGGTGAATTGCTCATGCCACATTGAGGCAAATCTTCACCTTCATAATGAAGTCTTGGCCTACTAAATGACATATCCAGAACTTTGTGAATGATAACTTCAAACAACACAATCCATAGGGAATATCAAGCATATGGATTTAATTCATAACAAGTATTCTCAATCTTTTGTAATAAAGATAGCTACTGCAGGAGAGATTATTTCCTTTTATATGAATATGTATTAATGGATGAGAAGGAAGAGGAAATCACCCTGAAAGAATATTTGTACAATATTAGGAGGTTTGAATAAAAATTCAAAATACAGAAATCTTTTCATCAATATCCATTTGTAAAACTGAGATCCTACATACTTTAATCTGTCTCAGCTCATTCTGATTTGTGAAGAGTATCAAATATTGAGCACTGTATATGAGAGCAAGACATGTTTGGGCTACCTTCTCAGGGATCTCTCTTGGTTTTTTTAATTAAAAAAACACTTTCCCTATATTCCCTAGGCTAGCATAGGTCTAAATCAAAGTCAATAAAAAGTCCAATATGTTGCCATGTGCACAGTATAAATTCAAGTTCCAGATTCATCTCAGATTTTAGAAAATACAGGAGATACACTTAACCAAGCCTAAAACAGGGACAAACCATGTCACATGGACATAAAGTGAACCCATCTACATACAGCCAACCCAGACAGATTGTGTAGAAAACACTGTCCTAGCTAAAGATTAACAGCAGCACAGAAAGACAGTCACAGTTACCAAGTCTGGAACACATTGTCCTTTGGAGAGAAAGTCTAGCCCTCTGTGCGCTAGATCTGTTCCTGTAGTGGTCCCTTAGAGGCTTAGATATTGTTCTGACCAGTAGAGTAGCCCATGGATCACAATGCAAAAAAACTGTGATGTTTCTATTTTTAGTTCTTAAAAACTTGTGAACAGACTAACAACCACATCCAGAAGTAAGATTAAGGTTTCCAAAGCAGCCTATGTTTTAAGGATGGAAACACTGTGAGAGTGGGAAGGTGTAAGGGAGTACCACCTCCAGGGATGGCATGAAACCCCTGGAGTCCTTCAGCCCACTCTCTGTGGGCAACCACTCCTTCACTCTCTTCTGCCATGCCTTGATGCTTTGTTATTTAGATGAGGGAGGTTGCCCCAGGGCCACCAGGTGTCTGTGCTTCTCACCTTAAGGGCAAATTGTGTGGCTCCAATATACCCTTACACCATGACCCATGCCTCACAGGTGTTATCATTCCTTGGTGGACACTGGTTCTCACTCAGCCCTTCCCCAGGCTATCAACACAATCAGCCCTCTGTAAAAGGCTCCTGAACCCTCCCAGTGCCCACCCCTCCAGGCACCAAATTCTGTGTGTCTAGTCCCCACTGGGCATAGACTCTCCCAGACTCCCTTGTGGTCTCCCCAGGCACTGGGGTCTCACAGACTTGCTCGGCCCCTCTGGGCTATTCTCTCTCCACCTCTATCCCCTCTCTCATTCTCTCCCCTCCGTTTTCCCATTCCCCATCCCCCGCCTCCACAAGCTCTCAAGCCTAAGCAGAACTGTTGCATGCAAACCTGGTGTCCGGAGCTCCACTGCTTGTCGCTCCTGGGCTTAGCCTGCTTCATCAGGCCAAGAACTTATATCCTAGCTCTCTTCTGGTCAAGTGAGGCCCACATTAACTCCCTTCTGCACCTGCTTGCTGCTTTGCAGGCTGTCCATCTTCTTAAAGTGACAGGTACATCCAGTGCTCTGTCACAGAAGGTAAGATTAAGAACCAAACATAAAGAAATAACAAACATGATCAGAAGAAACATAGTCCACTAGGAAGTATGCACAGTGAGCTGCTGCTTATTCAAGGAGTGCTTTAAAATGTTTCAGCAGGCAGCATTTGGAATGTGATAAAGGTATAAATCTGTGTTAGTTTCAAACTGTCAACCCTAGAATCTAATTCAAATTTAAACAGTAGTTTAAATATTAGAAGAGATTGCCATCATTAGTCCTCCATAGTCTTAACCTTTGGAGCTTTCAACAAAACAGACAGTGAATCTAATTAATTATTAGTCTTTCAACCTTGGAGACCTGGGTACAAGTCAGTAGTTCAGAAGACAGTTAATGAGATTAGTAGCTTCATTTCAATACCCCATGTGTTCTAATCCCCATCACATCCATCTTTCTCTTTTATTTTTCCCTGCTATATTGTTTTTTTCTATTTAGAAAATGTAAGGAGTCAGGAATGTCTGACATCTATTGATTCAAGTTAGACTGCTGTCCTCCAGCATCCCAGCCTGATTTGCATCCCCTTCTGCCCCACCATCACCGGGAGATGCACTAGCACTTGGCTTGCACATTGTTGCTCCCTGCACCAAACAAGCACAGCCCCTCTCCCCAGCCCCACCTCCTGCCTCCAGTCACCTGTCAGCCACAGGCAGGTAGCAGAGAGAAGTGAGGTGTCTGTTCCCACTGCATGAGGCCCAGGACCTGGGCACTCAAGTCCCTGGGTTGTGCTAACACACCCCGTCACAAAGCACCCAATTTCATATGCATAGACCCAAACACTGAGCCCAGGAGAACCCCCACACTTGAGCACAAGCTGATGGACCCTTACCCTGGTACCCATACGTGCAGCCTGGAAAGCTAATGCCCCTATGCTTGGGCACAGGCCCACAGACACTAACCCTGGCACCCAAAAACCTAGCCAGGAACCCCCATGCCCTCATGCTCAGTCACAGGCCCACAGGCCCCCAACCCTGGCATCTGCATACACAGCCAGGGACCTGGTTCAGGCATGACTCCTTCAGCGCTGACCCCGGCACCTGCACACCACATCTCAGAGGCCAGAGCCAAACACCCTGCCACCCAGATCCCATAGCATAGACATGCCCCCTCCTGAGCAGGAACCAGTGCAGAAGGATGTCTTCTGGTAGGCTGATGTGGTTGGAGACAGACCATAAGGAGGTGACCCTGTGACATCCGGGGTTCACCCACTGCCAACAGGTACCTGTGTCATTTGCACTTAGAGTGCTGCAAACATTTTTTGACCCATGCTTACCGGGTCCTGAAGTACTAGATTGGGGGGCTGGGTGTGGGGAGGGGAAGGAAAGGGCTGAGCATCCAAACTGGAGCAAACAGGTGGATGCCCCCAGAAACTTCAGGAGCAGGGGGGCTGTGGCTAGCTTCCATAGTGTTGCAGGTAGCGGACACTGAAAATTTCCAGGCAGGGGTGTGGGACATTGCCAGCATTATGGAGCATCTGCTGGAAGTGCCTGAAAAGTTTAAGGTCATTGTGGTAACCTGGCTAGTGAACTCCTGGCCACTCTGGAGCAGAGACCACACTGAGCTGTAGTGAGAGGGAGAGCCACACCCTGGGACATGTACCTATGCACACCCACTGTTCCATCCATCCATCCATCCATCTGCAGCTGAACTATTACCCACCTGCAGAAGCTGAGACCTCACAGGCACCTCCATGGACCACAGATGACCCAGTGCTGTCCTCCCCCAGTACCCAACCTTGGTCACACAAGTGGGGCCAAGCAGAGATGAGGTATCTCATCATGATGTGGAGTAAGCAAGAAGCTGAGCAGCAACTCCACAAAGGGGACTGCAACAGGGACACATTCAAATACACTGATCAACAAATGCCAGAACAAGGCCACAACAGACCCTGAGTGCAGTGCTGAGCCAAGAAGAAATGGATGAAGATCCAATAAATGTGCATGCATAATTCTGGCCTGTTGATGCTTGCCCCCAGATGATTGCAAGATCTGAGATCAGAGTTGCAACTGCAGTGGACTTGAACTCCATTGACATCTTCTCAGGCATGGTCAAGCACATGGACCATGCCACAGAAGTCTCCACCCAGATTATGGATCCTGTGTCTGTGTCCTCTACCATGTTCCCTCCTTCTCCACCTGGAGAAGAACATACAGCCACTAGGACACCATTCCTGACACAACTGTCATGAGTGTTCTGCTCCCACTCCTCTGACACATCCTTGCTGCCCTCCCCCTCCAGATGTGCACAGCTCTCACCTCCCCCCGCCCTCTCCACACACAAACATGCACACCACCACCATCAGCGCTGCAGCCACTGCTGCAGCACAACCCAGAAAACCCATGCCCAACCCTCCCCACTGTTCTGTTGAAGACTCTGGCATCAACTGAGGACAATACAGTTCTGCCCCACTCCATGTGCCCATGATATGAATGGGAATCTCAAACAGGATCCAGCTTAGAAATATGTAGCTGGCCATATTTTACTAATACATCAAAACAAACCTAAACATAGAACTCATAACCTGAGTTCTATAATTAAGAACCTTCTCCGGTAGTACCCAGCAGTGCTACCAAGTTGAATATTCAAGAAAATTATTTGAAAATATTGTGTAAGTAGAAACTGATCATCATAACTTTCTGGTTATTGTAAAGCTATCTCTTTTATTATCCACACAGTCTGATGGCTGGTGTATACATATGAAAATGCCCAGATTTCCTAAATGTCGCATGCACTTTTGCACAAATAAGTATAAAACCAAACATTCAGGCATGAGCTAAGCTTATTCATGCTTTGTTATTTGCTAGCCACCCATAATTATGATATATTCTTCTGTTTAAAACAGAAGCAAAAGTATGCATGTAGTAGCAAATAACATGGCACACACAATGCTTAGTAACTGGCCACTGGCTACAATTTAGTACTTTAATGTAATCAACAAGTACAGATATCTAATCAACACCTTTATATCCGCAAATAATTTGCAAACAGAAAGATGGGGTAATTAAAATAAAAGTTGACAAAAAATCATTCAGCCACTGTCAATTATGCACAACTGTGATTATGCCTTGCCCACTTTTGCAGAACACAGGCAAAACAAAAGTCTATAACAAAAGTCTATGAACAAGTCTATATTAAAAGTACATTACACAGATAAAAAACAGAATTGTAGCTGTCAACATTTATACATGTATGTTGTTTTGTCTCTCTCTCACACTTACCTTTTACAATAATACATTTCAAAATTTGAACCTCAGTTGCATCAACTGTTTTATCATCATCATATTGCTCTCTCTCTCTCACTAGAACAGATCTCATGCAGTTACCACAGTCATTTTTCTATGCTAAGGACCAAATAAGCTAAAAGGCTTTTGCCAAAAGTTGAGGTTTTTTTCCTCCTTCAAAGACAGCTACTATTCTTGGTTGACTCTTTTGGCGTCTGATCCTTGAGCTGCATCTGGCCCTTTGAGAGTTCTGGGTACGCAACATGTGCAAGGTAAGATTCTTGGAGTTTCTAGCACATCAAAAAAAAAAATTCCTCTGAAGTGGATCCAAGTTACTAAAACAGAAGCCTAATTTGAATACTTGCGACTGATGCCAATAGAAGTTTCAGCACACGGATATCATAGCAAACATACCTCAATTATACTTCCTTGCCCAAAGTTTTTAAGAGAAAAAGACATAAGCACTGTCATTTTACTCAATGTGATGCACATGAGACTATCTATTGTGCAATTGCTCCAAAAGTAGAGGGCAGTTTGGTATATTAAGCCTGAAATAGAAATCAATAAATTAAAATGCTGCCCAATGTGATCATTCACTAGAAGAGGACAATTTGCATGAGAAAAATGTATATGCACCATTAATTATGAAAACCTACCAATGAAAGAAATAATGGGCCCAGGAATGGGGCAAAAGGGGTGTATTCTGCCTCCCTTCCATGCACTTTGACTGTTCTACATATGGGCAGTGAGGCATGTTCGCTATGGTATCTGCGTGCTGACTGAGTTCATTGACAAGACTCCTGCCAGCACTCTGCATAAGCATTGAGCTCTCAGCTCACCAGCTGATTGGGATGGGATCTGGCCAGAGTCCCTGCTTTTGTGCGGCTCCAGAGCACAGGGGGTGAGCATGGCTGCTGTTAGTACTTCCCCTCTCTCCCTCCCTCCCTCCTTCCCTATTAGCATCAGCAGGCAAAAAAAGGTGACTAATGGCAACAGCAGCATTCACCCTCTAATCCATAGAGCCCCACAAAAACAGAGGCTCTGGGGCAGACCTTTCACTGAGAGCTCACATGTGGCACAGCCAAAGAGGGGGCTACTTCATGCCCTCTCGGTCTGCCCCTGAGAAAGAGTTTGAAAGAAATGAATATTGTTTAAAACATACAATATTGTATTGAAACACATTCATGCCTACTCCAGGTTTAAATTGGGTGACATATCAGCTTACAGTATTGTTCGCATTCACTAACTGCACAAAATAAAGGCCTATATTTATGAGACTGAGTTTTTTTCAGATGTTGAGAACAGCTAACAAAACTTTGCACTACCTTCTGTAGAGCTTTTTCAGGAATTAGAAATCTGTTCCCTGGTCTAATAGATTCTTCCTCAACCAACTACCTAGGTTGTCACTCATAAGTACCACTCCCAACAACCTTATTTCCCTGTGAGATGCTTGCAAATCCCACTGAAATCAGTAATGAGAATATTTAATACCTTTCACAAATCTCACCTCAAATTTTCCAATCCCGAAATGGAAAAATGTAGTTGTTGTACTACATCAATCATCTAAATATACCTAAAGAACAAACACATCGGACTTTTTTCAGCGGTAACAACCTTTTCTCAGAGGCTTAAAATGAACACAATAGTGAAAGGATCAGTTGTGCAGAATACAAAACAAGTGGATTTAGCAATATCCTCCTCTATTATTTTTGTCTTCTATTGAATGTTTATCTTCTAACACTTCAAGCTAGAAAACTCAACAGCAGCAGACAAGATCAATTCAATATGCAAACTTAAAACATGTAGGTATTGAAATGCTGATATATATAAGGGCTTAGTCCATCTGTCTGTGTGCCTGTCTGTTTGCCCGTAACACTCTTGGAGCACTCTGATTGGTTGTCTCGGCAGCCAATCACAATGCTTACTGAAACAACCAGAGTGCTCCACGCAGAGTGCTCTGTGGAGTGTCGCCATAATGGCAGGGATGGAGAGGATAGAGCTGGGAGCCAAGACCAGCACCATTGGCTTTGCCTCCCACCCTCACCCCAGTCCTGCTCCTTGGAGGCAGCGATGGTGTGGGGTGCTGGTGGAGGGGGATGGAGGGGTCAGCCTGGCAAGCTCCACCCACCTCAAGAGGCAGCAGCGGTGGTGGGTGGCAGTACTCCATCCCCACCCATCTCCCACATCATTCTTGATGGACAATTCACTAGTATAATACACACACACATACACACATATATATACACACATATTCAATATTAGTAGAGACTCTTAAAAGTAATATTAGTCTGGAGTGCTCTAGACAGTATTTAAGGCAAAACCAAACATGGTAAGGAGGACCACTGTTCTATTCTCTAGAACCAAAATGTGTTGTGGTTGGGGGGGGGGGTGTATAAAAAAGCAAATGTGAACAATTAAGATTCATTTAAGATAATCAGAAAGACACAGTATTTTGCTGAACTTTTGACCATGGGAAGTTCAGATTGAGAAGAGAATTAAGGAAGACAACCCTATGTAGTCTTTAAACATGTTTTCGCAATAGAAACTGCACCCCAAAATATTTTGTTTCAAGAAACTATTAATGCATGCATGCATGCGTGCATAGACATGCACACACATACACACAATATCTGAAATATATTAAAGAGCAGAGAGGCAAAACCCATTGGATATTTATTCAAACCCATTGAAAAATCCCAAGTGCTTGATTTGTAAAATTAAGTAAAATAATCAGTACCATAGCAAGAGTGGGGGAAGGGTGAGCAGGGCAACTGCCCTGGGTGCCAAAGCCAAGGGCACCAGCAGGTGCTGCCCAGCCAAGGCAGGGTGCAGGACAGAGCCATGAGTGGCTTGCTTGTGGGGGCACAAGGATGGGGGGAGGTCAGCTCAAAGGGGGCTCCCAACATTGCATGATCACTCTCGGGCAAGCATGCCCCCAAGAGCAGGGCAAGGGCAGGCTACCACTGCGGGCTTTGTGCCAGGCTCCAAGCTTCATTGCTACAGCACTATAAATTATCACCAGTGGTAAGCAGGGTTTTGAACTGTAAATAATCATTTCCTCTATAGATTAAGTGGTAGTAATCAGGTGAATTGTTTTTGACAAGGTAAGGTCCTTTCATTCTGCCAACACTTATGCCCACCAGTACTTTGATTTATGCACACAATCTTTCTGACTCGACTAGTGCTACTTATATCCTTGAAACTGATGTTAAATGTTAGCAGAAGTAGAATTTAAGACCCAATCAGATACAACAAGAAAGTTGTCATGAACCCCATTATATTTCAAGTTGTTCATGGAATGTCATGCATGTTTTCTTGATTTTGTTTCATCAATGTGTGGTCCTGTTAGAAAGCAAATATTTTTCTGTATTCAGTTATTTCACTTTTATCACTGTATGGATTGTATTCTGTTGCCTATGCATATCTTTATGATTTTAGACATGGTTTAGACAAGGGCAATGAGAAATGCATACTTAAGGAAAAGGAAGTGGATGAAACTGCAAAACACCTCCTGCCAGCATGATCCTAGGCCAAGAACAATTGCTACTCCCAAACACAGGCAGAAGGGGTTATTGTGGAGTGGGCTCTCAAGATACTGTCTGCCTGTAATAGGGGAAAAAAATTAAAACCCATAATAGCAGAGGCATCTCAGAAAAAACAGGTCATTAGCTAAAGGATTTCCAGATGCCCCAGGTAGAAAAGAAATTTCTAGAGGATTGAGAGACTCATTAGCAATTGGAACAATGCTGATGGTGAGGGCAGGTTTGGAGATATTTAGGGGCTATCTATAAGAGTTGTTTTTTTAAATATCCCAAAATGGTCCAAGATTAGTCAAAGTCCACAGCAGCCATGGCTAGCAGGATCAGCAGGAAACCTGACCTTTGGGTATCCTGGTAGGACCTTCAGAGGGCTAGGCTGCAGCCAGTTAAAAGGGTAAGAAACTTTACTCATCTTTTTGTTCTATCTTTAAACTATATAGTCAGTTTTTCCCATATAATACTTTTCTCCTTTATTATAAGTCCTTGTGTTGTTTCTTCTCTTACTGATTGCTAATGGTAAAGCTGATCCCAGGCCAAGCTCCCTTTCAATGGAAAAAGGAACCTAAAATTCTTTCACATGCTGGCAGAGTTTTCCTTGTTGTAGCTGTAGGGTTTGGCATAAAGTGAGTGGAGCCGAGGCTTCGGGGTATATGGTGTTATCTCAAGGTAAACCTTGGTCTGTTCCTTGGGACAAACATCGCAATAACAGAGAGAAATGTTTTATTCCAGGGGTGCCTCAAGTATGAGGTTGTGACAGTAGTCTTGAAGCAAAACCATATCTATTCATGAGTTATTTTGGTATTTCTTACAGGACAAAATCAAAATGCCCAGAAGTATCACAAAGGGTTTTTTTCCCCTGCCTAATTTCTTGACTAAAACATATTAGATACACTTTAAAGCCATTCTTTTGAATTTTAAATTAACTTCATTTAAACTTCTGAGTCATTGAGATTTGCTTCTCATTTGGTAGAAAATAATTCTTTATTCCAACTGTTCTCCATCCATCTCAGTTCTATGATAAGTCTTCCTCAACAAGAAGTTTTACAACTTTGCTGAGAAACTGTCAGAAATGTTGATCTGGAAACACATGCATCTCTTAATATTTCGATAAGGGTTACCTGCCTTGGTGATGACTTATCTTTCCATACACAGCTTATGCTTGCAGTTTTAAGATTAAATAATCAAGTCTTAATGTATGCACCTGATGTTTATAAACCCATGATTTCATAGATTTCATAGACATTAGAGCTGGAAGGGACCTCGGAAGATTATCAAGTCCAGCCCCCCACCCGAAGAGCAGGAAGTCAGCTGGGGTCATAGGATCCCAGCAAGATAAGCATCCAATTTACTCTTAAAGGTGTTCAATGTAGGTGCTTGAACCACCTCTGGTGGCAGACTGTTCCAGACCTTGGGGGCTCGGACAGTAAAGAAATTCTTCCTTATGTTCAGCTTGAAACGGTCTTGCAGTAGTTTATAACCATTCGACCTCATCATCCTTTGGGGTGCTCTGGTGAACAAACGTTCCCCTGGATACTGGTGGTCACCCCTGATAAACTTATAGGTGGCCATCAGATCACCCCTGAGCCTGAGATTTTGCAAGCTAAAGAGCCCCAGGGCTCTCAGCCTGTCATTGTAGGGTCTGCTTCCCTGACCTCTGATCATGTGCGTGGCTCTTCTCTGGACTCTCTCAAGCTTCTC
>JAGPOW010000229.1:4797581-4810369 GCA_030014935.1 Caiman crocodilus
AGCCTGTCATTGTAGGGTCTGCTTCCCTGACCTCTGATCATGTGCGTGGCTCTTCTCTGGACTCTCTCAAGCTTCTCCACATCCTTTTTGAATTGTGGATCCAAAAACTGGACGCAGTACTCCAGCTGCGGCCTCACCAAGGCCAAGTACAAGGGGCAAATCCCAGGATTTGCTTGAGAAGCATCTATGGATGCAAGCCAGCATTTTGCTCACTTTACTAGCCACAGCATTTTACTACAGGCTCATGTTCACCTTATGGTCAATGATGACCCCCAAGTCTCTTTCTTCCATAGTGCTAGCCAACGTAGCACTACCACGCCTATAAGGATGCTGCAGGTTTTTCTTCCCACGATGGAGAACCTTGCATTTATCGGTGTTGAACACCATCACCCACTTGCTGATTCTCTCCACCCACTTGCTGAGCCTGTCCAGGTCAACATGGATCACCCGCCTGTCTTCTGTTGTGGATGCTTTGCCCCAAAGTTTGGTCTCATCAGTGAACATGGCCAGTCCGCTTCTGACTCCAATGTCCACATCATAATTAAGATGTTGAACAATATGGGTCAAAGCACAGAGCCATGGGGGACCCCACTGGTCACAGGTCACCATGATGATTGACTTCTGTCAATTACTACCCTCTGGATCTGACCACAGAGCCAGTTTCCCAGCCAGCGGATCGTGGTGGACCCAAGGCCACAATTGTCCAATTTTGCCAAGAGGTGATCATAGGATACCGTATCGAAGGCTTTTTTGAAGTCAAGATATATGACATCAATCTCTTCTCCCTTGTCCAGATGATAGGTCATCTGGTCATAGAAGGAAATGAGATTGGTCAAGCAAGATCTACCCACAACAAACCCATACTAGCTATCCTGCAGGATGTTGGCATGGCCAGTCCATTAAGGATGGCCTCTTTAATAAACTTTTCTAAGATCTTCCCCGGGATGGAAGTCAGGCTGATGGGCCTATAGTTTGCTGGACCCACTTTCCTCCCTTTCCTGAAGTTAGGCACCACACTGACCTTCTTCCAGTCTCCGGGCTCTACACTAGAGTGCCAGGAGTTTTCAAAGATCTGTGCCAGAGGCTGGGCTATGATGCTTACCAGCTCCTTGATTACCTTGGGATGTAGATTGTCAGGGCTAGCTGACTTGAACATATCCAGTCTCTCAAGGTGTTCCTTCATAATATCAGCATTCATGGAGGGCGGAGGATCTCCCTCACCCAGACCTCCCTGTCCTGTAATAGTCATGGGCATCCCATGGGACTGATGAAAGACCAACATAAAGTACCCATTTAATAGGTTGGCTTTTTCCTGGGTGTCAGTTGTCTCATCTGGTTCAGCAAGGATCCAATGTTTTTCTTGCTTTTCCTCTGGCTCCCCACGTCTGAAAAAGGACTTTTTATTGTCCTCGATGCTCAAAGTAGTTGGAGTTCAGTTGCCGCCTTGGCTTTCCTGGTTCAGTCCCTGCAGGACCAGACCAGTGCAGAATATTCCTCCTTGGAGGTGAATCCCATCCTCCATCCTTTGTAGGCCTTTCTTTTTAGCCTCAGGAGGTCTGCTCTCCCCTCTCCCTGGGGTCATGGTCCCTTAGGGCCTCACTGACAAGCCTCCTGAGCTTATCAAAGTCAGCTTTCCTGAAGTCAAGGACTTCAGTGTTGCTGACTGACTTGCCAGCTTTACGGATCAGCTCATGGTCGCTATCACCCAGCTGCCCATCAATCACTAGGTCGCCAATTAGGTCATCAAATATAGTAGCCAATACCAGGTCGAGCAACGCTTTACCTCTTGTTGGCTCATAGACTTCTTGAGTCAGGTAGAGGTCATGCTTAATAGGAAGCTTTGTGACCGTTCAGATTTTGCTGAGTGATCTTCCCACGAGATGTCTGGGTAATTGAAGTCACCCATGACAACCATGGTCCTGGAGCATGCGGCTTCAGCCAGTTCCCAGACAAACTCCTGGTCAAGCTCATGACTTTGGGTGGGAGGTCTGTAGTAGACTCCCATTGTGTCCCCTATGATGCATTTCCCATGAATTTTAACCCAGAGGGTCTCCAGTCGTCCATCCTGGTCACCAACATCAGCTTGCAGGGACACGTAGCTTTCCTTAACATAGAGAGCTACACCCCTGCACCTTTTATCTACTTGAACCCTCCTGTACAGGGTATATCCATCTATACCTGTGGTCCAGTCATGGGTGGAGTCCCACCAGGTTTCTGTTATCCCTATGATGTCATAATTATTTGCGTTGTCCTCCTGCTTAGTCCCCAAGCTCCTAGCATTTGTGTACAGGCAGGCAAGTGTCCTCTCAGAGGCTCTTGCCTTGCCCACAGATTGTACCAGGGCTGGGGCAGGGGTAGGCTCCCTTAAGTGCCTTGCCCTGTTGGTTTTGAAGGGATTGCTCAGCAGGCCAGCAGTGGCAGTAGTCCCCCCACCCTCCAGCGGGCTTAGTTTAAAGCCCAGTGAAGCAGGTCAGCCAGTCTGGCTGAGAAGAGCCTCTTCCCCATTGGAGAGAGGTGGAGGCCATCTCTTCCCAGCAGCTCACTGCCTCTCATCACCAGAGCCTTCCCAATGACACCAGTGCTGCAGTCTTTGGTTAACTACCTGGATACTCCTCTCCCTTCTCAGTCTATACCCCGAGACTGGGAGGATCGAAGAGAACATCACCTGTGCCCCCAGATCCTAGGAGGAAAAATGATGCCCTAGGAGGAAAGAAATGTAATGTGTTCACAGTAACTTTCTTCCATTTTCTTAAGGCCATGTCTCTGAACCTCTCTGGATATATTCAGCAACTAAATGAAATGGCCAGCTGCTGACAACAAGACCCATTCACATATACATTCTGTATGAACAAAAGCAACCACTAGATAAGTCATTCAACTCACAGAATCTTTCACCTCCATTGAAAATTCCAGAGAAAGAAAACAAACAAATAAACCCCATCAGAGTCTTTTTATTTAATAGACCTTTTTGCTGGTTCAAGTTTAAGACCTTTTTAAAAATGCACTATCAGCAGTATAGCTTTTATGAGTAAAATGATAACTTTAAAGTAGGTATCCCACAGTGCATTCTACCACTGTGCTGCCTGTGGAGTGTAAAAAAAACAAGGGCAAAGATGGAACTGAGTGTCTTAAACACTCCCCTCACAATGGCTTTCATCTGCTTTTCCAAATATGTAACCTTTGAAGACAGAAGGAAATACAGTTAATGCGTTTACAAATAGACTGGAAACTGCTATGCTTGAAAAGAGACACACAAAGGGCATGAATGTCCACTGGAATCTCATTACATCCCTTAAAAGAACACATGCCAGTTTGGCAGCCCCCAAATTTGACCTGTCTTTTTAATCTTATCTGCTTGAAAAGTTCATGCACTTCTTTAGATGTATGTTCTTTTTTAAAAGGAAACGCTTTAACACTTTTCTCTCTAAAAATGAAAACAAAAAAAAGTGACAGCTACATCATAATACTATAAAGAAACCTGTCAGATGCAGTTACAAAATCCATCCTAGTGTAGGGTGAATTCTGGAAATACAACTGACAAAATGTCTTTATGATGCACCTGTCACCCTGCTCATTTATCAGGGCAATCTTTTTAAAAGTAAAACAAACAAACAAACAGTAAAAGCCAGCAGTCCAGAACTTAGGAGTAGAGCTGAACCAAACTTGTACCCACTCACACACATTTTTAAATACAATGGTTATAGCTTTAAGCTACTGGAAGAAAACATTAAAACATATGTTATATTTCCTTGCATGCAACAGATCCCCAAATAAAAGATGTACCTTGTTTTTGGAATACAGAATGAACAAAAAAAGACTGTTTTCAGAGCCATGGCTAATTATGTGATATACGGTGCATCTACATGTGCAAATAAGCGTGACTATATTTAACGTGCATTAAGCGATTTTTTGGAAGGTGTCTACATATGCAGAGATTTGGGAATAAGTTAGTGTATTTGGCACTAAAATTAGTCCCAAGTCCCTTCAGGCATGCCATGTGCCCCTGTAGCCGCCAGTGAGAACTCTAGTCACATGGATGCCAGCACTTGGCAGCCATCTTGGAATCTCTGGTCTCTAGCCAGCCCCTTCCCTGACCAGGAGCCTCATGCACAGCTCAGGGGCAGCATGTACCAGCTCCCTCACTACCCACTCTCTGCACTCACTATCCACCCACTCCCTCCCTTCAACAGGTTTTCTCCTGCCCCTGACAGATGCCCCCAGTGCCCTGCTGCTCCAGTTTGACCCCTGCCAATGATGACCAGCACCCTGCTCTGTTACTAGCCATGGTGCTGGCCCTGCTGGCCCCAGGAGAGCCACACATCCACCAGTGAGGGCCAGAGCACTGGCTACAGGAGGCCCCTCCTCTTGCACTCCCCACTCCAGCCCACCTGCCTCAATGCTCATAAACTCCCAACCCCCTTCCCACCCCCAGCACCACTCATGACATACACATGGGGAAAACAAAAAAACCTTTATTGCCCTCACAATCCCCATGCTCCCATTCCTTCCCCTCTCAACAGAACCCTTCCACCACTTTCCCCATCACAAAAAATGTAAAAACCTACTTAGAAAGGCAATCTATATACATGAGGCAAACTATTTACAATATTTTGGCTGTTCAATCCCAGAACGGGGGACATGGGGAGACACTTAGGGGACAGAGCCCTGAGCAGGTGCCCAGCACCCGAGCTCCTGAATGTTCCTCCACAGATCCAGGGGCTGTGGTGAACCCAGCACATTGCAGCCTCATATGGGACCAGGTCTTTGGCTATGTGGTGCAAAAGAGATGGTCACAGGGCCAGACCCAGAAAGGGGCCAGGCTACGGGGTATGGTGGGCAAGAGAGACCCTAGGACCTCCTTCCAGGTCCAGGCAGAGGCCTGCTGTGGGGCTGCAGGTGGGACCAAGGGGCCCTGAAGGGCCATAGATGGAGGTTGGGTAGCAGGAAACATGTACACAGTAGCCAGGGCCTGGAGGCTCTCTGTGGTTTGGCAGTTGGTGTCCCTCTGCTGCTGGAGTCGATTCAGGTGCTCCAATTCCAGTCTCCATGCAGGCTCAGTGGTTCCACTGCACTTGGTCCTGCACCTCCATCCAGGGAATGTCCTCCACTGCCAAGCTTGCTCCCATGCCTGTTCCTGTACCCGCTCCCATGCTTCTGCCATTGCCACCAGCTGCTAGAGCAGCAGGGCCTGATCCCTGGTGTGCCACTGGCACAGCCAGTATATCCAGACCACTCCAGCCGTAGGCGGTGGTGACCCTGAGACAGCATCCCCGTTGGGGCTGGTGGGCTCTCCCATGTCCAAGATGTTGGCTCAGCAAAGGCAATAGACAGAATCCTTTTTTTGGAGTTTGCAACATTTCAGAGATAAGACGCTCTGCATCATGAGCCATGTGCCGCCCAATCTCAGACTGGGAGTGGGCCATGGTGCCCAAGGACCATGTCAATCTGGCCAGGCAGGCCTGAACCCTGATGGCTACCAACTAAGTCCCTCCATCCCCCCTTGCTCCTCTAAGACTAGTGGCCCACTAGGTGCTAGCCACAGGAATCCTGCCTCTCCCACCCCCTTCCCAGGGCTGTCACAGTTCCAGACCCTGCTCTTCACCCATCTCTCCCTGCAAGCCAACCACTCTCCTGTGTTGCTGCCCAGCCCACAGCACCTGGTCTTGGGGTGTGTGGGGCTCCCAGACAACTGGGGTGAGGCACTAGCTGTCCCCCCCATCCTACCTATAGGAGGCCTCTCCGGCAAAGTGTTCCAGCTCTGCCCCCAGCCCATGCTGCTGCTGTGCCCTGAGTGTGCCTCTGCTGCATGTGCCCCAGGTAGTGCACAATTAGCTGTTTGTGCAGGCTGAGGGGTCCCTGAGCCACTACTCCCTTCTGCTGGTGCCCCAGGTATACCTTTGCTCCCAGTTCCTTGGCATGAGAGGCCTGTGTCCACCCAGCTGTAGGGTCATGGACTGCTCAATAAAGTTCTGATCTGTGTTCTGCCTGTCTATGCTGTGGGAGTGGGAACCTGGGATGAGGGGACTGTGGGCAGGCCAGGCAGGGAGTGGGGGAAGGGGCTGGGGCCAGGTACAGAGGCAGGGGTAGGGGCAGGGCCAGCAACTGGCAGGGCCCTGCCCCAGTACAGGACTTACTGTTTCTGGGGCTGCTAGGCTGGTGGCTCATCATGGACCACCCTGCTGGTGATTGCATCTGGCTGTGCTTGCTGCCCACAGTGTGCAGTTGGCTAGTGCCTGGCCACCTGGCCAGGGTTCACCCCCCCACACACACCCATCCTCTTCCCCCCCCTCCACAAAGGAGGAGATGATCTACTGGGAGTTGGCAGTGGCATAGCTGGTTCCTCCTCAGAGGGTCTGAGGCTGCACGAAGGGTGAGGCAGCCACTAGGCAGGACTTCCCAAACTGTGAGTGAATGCAGCAGCTGGGGAGGAGGATGTGGTGGGGTGCTGAAGTACCAGGGAGACTTCCTTCAGTGACAGGTTACCAAAGGTGTCAGGGGCCAGCAGAGGCTTGGCCAGGAAGCCCCTACTGGTGGCATTCATAGGAGTGTGGCCTGTCTCCTGAGATGCCAAAATGCAGGTCAGCAGCCACATCAAGGGCATGAAATTTGGGCATGATCAGACTGACAACTGAAGTCAGTCACAGCCATCCAGTGTGCCTGCAAAACTTTAATCTTTATGCGGCATAGATACAGCAATCAAGCGTGCCCTCATTCCCACATCCCACCTGACAGAGCCTCATAAATGTGTGCATTACAGCACTTGCCCCACTCAAATTGCCTTTGCACATTGGTACAGTGCCAGAACACCATGAGATCATGTACCTCCTCCCAGGTTCAGTTGAAGGCCCTGATATTTGGCACAGGCATGTGCACATAGATAAGGCCAGGCCTTGATGCAGAGGAGGATGAGGACATGCTCATCCCGTGCTGGCTCTCTGGATCCCTACATGATTCCTACATGGCCAGACCTGAACACCTTCCAGCAGTGCCCAGCACCGGGGCACAGCCAGGGACTGGCAGCCACACAACACAGACACTTCACCACAGAACCTGCAAGCACAGGAGACAGCTGGGGGTTTGCAGCAGCAGGGAGCAGGTGTTAGCCCTGCTGGCAAAGACAGCCAGCCAGCAGCCCTGGGGGATATCAGGGCCAGGTAGGGGGTGCATCAAGCTGCAGCCCTTTGCAACACCCACCTGTAGCCAAGCAACAGCTGTGGAGGGGACAGATCAGGCAGAGACAGCCTGTGGCCTGCCCAAGGGGGTCACATGGGGCCTGCTGGGCTCCTGTACAGATCACCAGTCTGTCTAGGCTCCTAATGTGTGCGCCCCAGGACACAAAATGACTGCTGGCTTTTATAGCCTGCAGCTAGGGGCTGCCACAAAGCAGCCCAGCCGTGGGGGAGGGAAGCAGCCAGCTAGGAGCCCTGGGGCTGGGCTCAGGCAGGTCCCCTAGTGGCTGGGCAAACCCATCACTAAAGTTAGTGCCAGGTCACATCTACACATGCATTAATATGCTTTAACTAATATCACTTACATTTGATACCTGCATTTACAGGTATCAAATTTAAGCACAATTAGCCTAAATTTGCCATTTTTAATGTGCATTAAGGGCATGCACATGTAAACACACACCCCTAATGCACATTAAATTAAGCCAATGTGCATTAACGCATCTTGTGCAGATGAGCTCATAGAGGCACCCTCTAAGAACTTAAACAGCTTGGTAGGAAGGTGGCAGAAACTCCTGTTGTGGCAGACTATCTCCTAGGATCCCACACTTCCTGCACAAGTATGATTCCCAGAGGTTTTACTTGTCACATGAGGTTAGGCCCCTGATGGTTGCAAGAGTAGTTACAAGACTGTTAGTTCTTTATTTACAGGAACTTGTATAAAGAACTACTTAAAGTGCTCTCTGTACATCACAAGCCTCATTAAGATACTACCAGCAGCTCATGTGCTGCTTCAGGCATAAGCCATAGTGCTCAGCCAGCAGAGAACTCAGCCATCTTTGTTGTTACATGGTCTGTACGGTGTCTCTAGTCTTGCTTCTTTTTCACCAAAGGAAACAGTTTCCCCACTTAAAACATGAACATCAATTTGGAGGATCTGATTTTGGGAAAAGATACGTGGTACATGTGGAAAAATGTGGTAAATAAGCCTTTGAAAGCATATAGTACTTTGAACAGGTTTTTGGTTTTGTTTTGGGGTCTTTTGTTCATTTGTTTATTTATTATCTTTTACAAGATAATTAAAGGAAGTAACAACATTATTCAGATAACAGTCTCAGTCACCTAGAGAATTAAAAGCCATCAAACATTTCATTTGCAATACCAGGAATAGGGGGGAAAAGATACCTAACCAACCTCTCTACTATACCTTTTTCCTGTTTGGTAGTCTATATTTTACTCCCTCAGTCCACACATATAGCTATCTGTTTGTTTGTTGGTCCATCTTATTCTTATTTTCTGAAATAAAATATCTGATTTCCAAGTATTTTTTGTATTTAGCTATTTTTTAAGAATTATTCGTAACAAAAATAAAAATAATTATAGAAACACCCTAATACCTCAAGATGTGGTAATATAAAATCCCAACACCCTTAATGGATATTATATAATATAAAGTTAAACATGTATCCATACTGGAGCAGAGAGATCACTGAGAAGAAAACACTATACAACTTGAAAATGTTATATGGGTCTGGCATACCCCTATTTCACTCATAAGACTTTTGGATCTCTTCATACCTCAAAGTACAGTGACTGTCAAGTAATGTCTAATTTTTACTTTGCATTTTGTTCCCCTCATGTTATAGTTGACATGTTTTAGTACCATAGTTGAAGCCAAGTATAAGTCTGAATAAAACTAAAGCATATCAACTTGTGCAAGGCATAGAACATTTTGTTTTAATTTATTAATATACTCTCTCTGTGTTCATCCTCACATAAGCCTACATTTCCACTGTTTTTCAATCTTTGTTTCCATGTATGTCCAGATTAAACTGATGTGCATGCTCATACATTTCCATGTGACATTACTCATATGCAGGCAACTGGAAGAATGAAGCATCTCTTCTTCACATATGAATGTAGCAAATATAGTATAAATGGTTCTTGCCCATCCAATTTTTTTGCCATTTTTCAAATAAGCAATCATAGAGCAATCATTTTTACATCGTCTCCAGGGGTGAATGTGTGTGTGGAGGGCGGTGCTTTAATTAGAGCATCTCCAAGTGTCATTCTAATTAAAGTGCCTGCAGTGACTCGTGTATCCAAATGCCTACACTTCAAAATGGTCGTGAGGGAATTTAACTAAAGCTCATTGAACAAGCTGTAGTTAAAGTGCCCCTGCTGCCGTTTTGAAGTGTGGTAGTGTTGATATACAAGATGCAGAGGCTGGCTGGGGCATACTAATTAACATATCCCAGCAGACTCAATTAATCGAGTATGCTCTGATGCACTGTAATTACATGACTGAGCAACCTGATTGCATTCTGTGATGAGATGACTGGCTCTGTGCATGTAGGAAGAGCAATGGACATGATATACCTTGACTTTCACATGATTTTTAATATGGCCCCGAACACAATTCTCACAATCAAGCTAAGAAAGTACAGGTTGGATGGACTGTAAGGTGGATAGAAAACTGGCTGTATTGTAAGGTTCAGAGGATAGTAATCAAGGGCTTGATGTCTAGTTGGCAGCTGGTATCAAGTGGAGTGCCATGGGGGTAGGTCCTAGGGCTGGTTTTGTTCTATATCTTCATTAATAACCTGGAAGATGAGATGGAGTACACCCACAGCAAGTCTGCAGATGACACTAAGCTGGGGGTGGGGGGTGGGGAGCAGTGCTAGAGGGTAGGGCTAGGATTCAGAGAGACATAGACAAATTAGCGGATTAGACTACAAAAAAAAAATCATGAGGGTCAGTAAGGACAAGTGCAAAGTCCTGTACTTGGGATGGAACAATCACATGCACAGATATAGGCTGCAGACTGACTGGTTAAGCAGCAGCTCTGCAGAAAAGGACCTGGGGGTTATAGTGGACAATAAACTGAATATAAGCCAACAGTGTGCCTTTGTTACCAAGAAGGCTAACAGGACATTGGGCTGCATTAGTAAGAAAATTCCCAGCATCTTGAGAGAAGTGATTATTCCCCTCTATTCAGGACTGGAGAGACCACATCTGGAGTCATGGGTCCAGTTTTAGGTCCCCCACTACAGAAAGGATGCAAACAGATTGGAAAGAATCCAACAGGGGCCAACAAAAATGGTTAGGAGGCTGGGGCACATAAATTATGAGGAGAGGCTGAGGGAACTGGACTTATTTAATCTGGAGAAGAGAAGACTGGGAGGTATATTTAATAGCAGCCTTCAACTACCTGAAGGGGGGTTCCAAAGAGGATGGAGCTAGACTGATCTCATGGTAACATATGAGAGAACAAGGAGTACTAGTCTGAAGTTGCAGCAAGAGAACTTTAAGATAGATATTAGGAAAAAGTTTCTCACTAGGAGTGTAGCAAAACATTGGGACAGGCTATGCAGAGAGGTGACAGAACCTCCATCCTTGGAGGTTTTAAGACTCAGCTAGACGAAGCCTTGGCTGGGATAATCCGGTTGGGGATGGTCCTGCTTTGATTGAGGGATTGGCCTAAATAGCCTCCTGAGGTCTCTTCGAACCCTAATTTTCTATGATTCTGTAATTCTAAGATGAAAAAAGACAGAGCTACTCAATAGCCACTTTGCCTCCATTTTCACACACACGCACACACACACAAAAAGTTGTAGCTAGACACCTACTGAGGATTATTTGGCAAATGGCCTTGTTTCACATTGCACTTTTTGCTGTTCAAATGTTGATCTGTGTTAATGGTAACTCAAGTTTGGAGCAATCATACCTTACTGCTAAAAACCTTTTCTGACTTTCCCCCACCTGCCACTAGAGAGCTGGTGAGCAGGAGCCTGACTAGGAGCTATAGGTATGAGTTGCCACTACAGGGCTGGTGAGCCAGGACAGGCTTGTTTCTCTTCGGTAGGTGGAGGGTGTGAGAGAGTTTAGGGAGGCAGGAACATGAAGCTGGGAGGTACAGCGTTAATGGGATGGGGGTGGGCAATGAAATGGAAGGTGAAAAGGAAATGGAGGGGGAGAAGTAAAACAATAAAAAGAAATTGAAAAGAAATAAAGAGAAAGTAAATTAAAGAAGGGCTCATGTTTTAATATACTGGACTTATGACTGGGATGTGAAGGATGCTGGTCATGCTTCTGGGGGTGGCTGGGAGGTGGGACTGGTGAGAGAAGGAGATCCATCCAGCATCCTACCTCATCCCACCCTCCCTAGACCACACTCCTGGACCTGTCCATGCCATACAACCTAGCTAGCTGGCACATAATTGGTCTGCTATTTGTACAGGTTTGCACTCCTGGAGGTGGAAGATCACAACCCTTGGCGCAGGAGAGGGGACTTGGCCTGGTGCCAAAACCATCCCCTGGGCAGGAGGGTCCAGGAGGTAGAAAATTTGCCCACACAGAACAGGAAGGTGAAGGAGGGGGCACTGCATCCTAAGATGCTGTAAGATTTGAGTGGCCCATCTGTAGAAAGTGGTCACACATTAATGGAACATAAGCTGGGTAACACAGAACAGAGATAAACCTGTCCTGGAACAGCATAACTTTAAGCTGCCTGAAGTGTGCTTAAAACTAGTTTCAGGTGTTAATGTGTGGACGATCTGTGGCTTAAGAGCTCCATGATCAACCTAAAATTAATGTGCAACAAGGCCCTAAAGAAAGGGAGAATCTGGGGGATGACATAAAAAAGACAGTCTTAGAGTTTTTGATCACTTTGAATGGACCTGATAAACTTCATCCCAAGATACTGAAGGATCTGGCCGAGGAGATCTGAGCTCTTGCCAATAATATTTACAGAGCTCTGGGAGACAGGCAAGGTACCAGAGGACTGGAAAAAGGCCAACAGTGCCCCTCTTTAAAAAAGGCAAAACAAAAACTTGAAAAACTACAAACCAATTAGCCTAACCTCAATACCTGAGAAGTTACTAGGGCATATCCTCAGGAAATCTATTTGCAAGCATCTGGAGAAAAAAAGGCCGATCACAAACAGCCAGCATGGATTTACTAAGAATAAATTGTGTCAAACAAACTTGATCTCCTTCCTTGACATAGTAACTACTTGGGTAGATGAAAGGAATTTTATAGCTACAGTGTGTCTGGATTTCAGCCAGGCTTTTAACAAGGTCCTGAATGACCTTCTCATAAACAACATGGAGAAATGTGGGCAAAACAAAACTACTCTAGGGTGAAGCGACAATTGGCTCCATACCTGCAAGGTATAATTATAAATGGATTCATGTCAGAATGGCAGGAAGTTCTGAATCAAGTCCCTCAGGGGTTTGTCCTTGGGCCAAGTACTATTCAACATGTTTACTAGTGATTTGGATGCTAAGAAAGACAGCATTTTGAGCAAGCTTGCAGATTACATGAAACTGAATAGGACACATTGGAAGACAAGAGTGTAATTCAGAAGGATCAACAGATTGGAAAGCTAAGCTGGAGCTAACAGGGTAAAGTTCAATGCTGACAAATGCAAGGTGCTATACCTTGGGAAGAATAGTCATAGTATCATAGTATCTAGAGTCGGAAGGGACCTGGGCAGATCATCTAGTCCGACCCCCTGCGTTGGCAGGAAAGAGCACCAGGGTCAGATGACCCCAGCAAGGTGCTCATCTAACTTCCTCTTAAAAATCCCCAGGCTAGGAGCCTGTACCACTTCACCTG
>JAGPOW010000229.1:4816460-4837518 GCA_030014935.1 Caiman crocodilus
TTTTTTTTTTTTTTTTTAATCTCGCTTCTTCACAATTCTTATTCTGTCTGCACATCTTGTTCCTTCACTGATTTCCACTATTCATCTCCTCCAACTTTTTTTTTTTTTTTTTTTTTGCCTCATAGTTCCTATTGTAGCTTTCCAAAGGCTTTCCACGTTGACACTTAGACTGTGCTAAAAACGGACATGACATTGAGATAGTTCTGGCCGACTGGAGTGAAAACTTGGGGTGTGGATGCATACAATGCTTAGAACATTCTAAATACACTTCTAACTCAAAAGCCACATTCAGACAAATGCAG
This sequence comes from Caiman crocodilus, assembly GCA_030014935.1. Classification (NCBI taxonomy): domain Eukaryota; kingdom Metazoa; phylum Chordata; order Crocodylia; family Alligatoridae; genus Caiman; species Caiman crocodilus. The sequence continues at coordinate 4,816,763 of JAGPOW010000229.1, forward strand.
TCAAGGGGTATCTGATGCCGCAGACATGTCTGCAGCACCACATACCACACATTCCATGTTCTCCATGCTGCAAGGGAACCTGCAGGAAAAAGAAGCAGAGCTGCACATATGGCAGCAGCATGTACCATCCAAAACCAGAGCCTGACTGGCTGGAGCCACACACAACTGCTAGCCAGGTTTCACACAGTAGGATTGCCACTGCAGCAGCCCCAGGAGGCCCCCAGAACCCCAGGTAAGGCTCCTGAGACCAGCCCATTGCTGGCCTCAGCCTCCCCTACCGTACCCATGGTAACTTGCCATCTGGCACAGGCATTTCTCAGTGAGACTTAGCAGTGGCACAAGGTATGCCACCATTAGTTGTCCCCAGGGAACCAAACATCCACACGTCAGGACATAACCAAAGATCAGCCACTTTAGATCACTTCAGGATGCAGCCACTTTAGATCAGTTTAAACTTCCTGGAACATTTCAAATGCACACTGGGAAAATCAAATACTATTCTGAGACAGTCCTTCTTGAACTAGTTCCATGCTACATGAGGACATAGAGCTTTCTGTGCCTAGTCAGTCCTCCAAGCACTGCAAACAGTACCACTCCTCATTCCTCCCAAAACCCATGCAAGTCATCAATTCCATGCTCAGTGTGAAATTACTTAGCTCATTAATTGTTAATTGTTCTTCCATTCTGTGCTGTGCTCTTACAGCCAGCCCTGCCTGGCAGGTTCCACCCTGCACACACATTTTTATGCAGCTGCTAGCAATGCAAGGTACTTGAGGGTCAGAAAAGCCAGGGAGTTCTTGGGGAAAGAGGGAGGGCAGAACACCCATCCCCTTGGGAAACATAAGCAGGAATCCATATGGGTCCCCAACACCAGGCAACACCTCCACTCTAACCCTGTCTTAATCTGGATCTTCCCACCGCTTTAGAGGAATTCATAGGTTGATAGATTGTGAGCCTGAAAGGGACCTCAGAAAATCATCAGGTCCAAACCCCTGCACCAGGCAGAAAGCAGAACTGGGGTCAGGTGATGCCAGCAAGGTGACCGTCCAGTCTCCTGTTGAAGATGTCCAGGGTAGGCGATTGCACCACCGCTGGAAAGAGCTTATTCCACAGTCTGGGCACGCTAAATGTGAAGATGTTTTTCCTAACATTGAGTCTGAAATAGTCTTGCAGGAGTTTGTGGCCATTACTCTTGGAAGTAAAGTACCCCCAAGGGTGCCCTGGTGAACAGATGTTCACCAAGCCCTTGATGTACTCCCCTTATGTAACGATAAGCTAGTACCAAGTCCCCTCTTGGCCTTCTCTTTTCCAGGATGAAGAGTCCCAGGTCCCTCAGCCTTTCCTCATGTGGCTGGTCATGCAAGTCTCTGATCATTCAGGTGGGTCTTCTCTGAACTCTCTCAAGCTTTAGCACATCCTTGTTAAAGTGTGGCACCCAGAACTGGACATAGTACTCCAGCTGGGGTTTCAACGATGCTGAGTAGAATGGAAGAATCACTTACTTGATTTTGCTAGAGATGCATCGATTGATGCATGCCAGGGTATTATTTACCCTGCTGGCTACAGCATTGCACTGCCAGCTCATATTCTTACTGCTGTCTATTATTACCCCCCCAGGTCCCTTTCATTCATGTTGCTCGTCAGTTTGGTGCCACCAAGACTGTAGGTGTGTAGAGGGTTGTTAATCCCCAGATGGAGCACTTTACATTTCTCAATGTTGAACTTCATCTGGTTCCAATCCACCCAACAGCAAGCCTGTCTAGATCTGCCTGTATCTGCAGCCTATCTCCAAGCATGACCATGCTTCCCCATAACTTGGAGTCATTCACAAACTTGGCCAGTGAGCTCTTCACCCCCACATCCAAATCACTGATAAAGATGTTAAAAAGTGCTGGACCAAGCACCAATGCCTGTGGGACACCACTGGTCACTTCTCTGTATACTCTATTACCATCTTTTGGCATTTTTGGCACAATGCTACCTCTAAAAGGTAACAGTTCTACTTAAGCCCTTAACAGTACATGTGTGGATGCTTCTGCCCAGGGACAAGTGTGAAACAGTTCCCAGTGACATTGTTAGAATGGCTCAAGTGTTATGTCTTCACCCCTGGGCGCATGCAGCTTAAATAGTAATTAACTCAAAGTAAGTAGCCCTGATTGTCCCAGGAAAACTATCATCTTGGATATTCTACAAGGACTAGTGAGACAATAGAGGATCCCAGAATAACAGACTTTGTCTGGAGAAAAAACCAACAAGTGTTTAATCTAGGACTCACATTAAATTAAGTTTGGGGACAGTCAATTACATTTGTGGCTTGTACAGCAATTAACTTGAATTAGCCATTACTGTCCAGGGTGAAGTGTTAATTCAGATACTTTACAGGGACTTAGCATAGGATAATAGGGCTAGCCATCTGTAGGATCTCAAGATCCTTTGTCCCACAAGAAATCCAATGTCTATTTTTAGCCTTAGAGTCCATCTACCATGTCATTACAAAGTAACTATTCTCTCTCCGTTCAAAATCCTCCTTAATATTTATTTCTTTCACAGGTGCTATTAGTGTTAATAAAGAAATGATGACATACATGTACAGTATGCCCTAAAAACTGGTATGCTCTACATTTTAAGCTTGGCTGCAGATCTTTGACTGATATAAATTGTAAATGATATAAATTGTAGTTGCCTGCTACAACAGAGCCAGGGCAACTTGCATCATCTGTCACTTAGGTGCAATGTAACTACAGCAACTTACATTGTATCAGTGGATCTACCCCTATAACTATAGTGGTCATCCTGAGCATTGATCTGTTTCCATTGTAAGCATACTGAAAACATTTCATTTGCTCACTACTGAGAACACCAACAGCATTTATCAAATAATAATAAAGGTCTGATTTTAAAAAAATAATTACAAAACAACTAATTCTCCTCTTGAAGACAAAAAACTGTATATAGCATATTCCTTGCATTCAACTACTTAAAGTCTTATACGTGAAGAGCTGGAGTTACAAGAGACAATTTGATGGTCAAGACACTAGGCAGTAAAACACAAAGAAATCAAATATAAACATATTGAATTAAACAAGATATTATTATACAGGTAACAAAATAATGCTTAGATGGACACCCATTCATGGAAGATCCGGTCAAAAGCATCACCCGGCATAATTTTAAGCACCTTCCATATGTTGTTTATGGTAAAAAGTATGTAATGTTGTTTATTTAGTATTTAATTAAGCATTCATTTCATAGTGCATCCTTTCATGTTACAATTACATGCACAGTGAAGGATGCCCTATCATCTGTTTAACAGCATGAATCTCATGAATCAAGCCATGTGTACCCATTGTTGAGAAAATGATACTTGGTGGGGCCCCATAAAGCAGCACAACAAATAAAGTAAGTCTTTCTTGGCCTTGACACAAATACAATCTTATTAGCATTATAGCTTAAAGTATGTATGCTTATTTCATACATATCCAGGATGAAAACAAAGATCTAAACCCAGTGATTACTTTTTGTATGCCTAAATAACAATTAGCTTAGGTATATGTCATACTTTTACATTTAATACACCTGAGTTTATAAATTTGTTCACACCAATAAATATAGGCACTGATACATGATGAAATATTTATTTAATTTATATTATATTTTCCTTGCTATTTTTTTCCCCCCCATGGCCAGACTTATTGTTGAACTACTAAGTGAAAGTGTGCATCTCTCTATTTAATACGTTGCTGGTAGGAAGCAATCATAAATATCACTTACGGCACTTTTGTCCATGGCTTTTGCATAAAATAAGGTGATAACATGGAATATGGATGATACACATGTAGCACTAAATAACAGGTTTAAAAATATATTTATCAATATAGTGTAATCATATCACATCAAAATTGATAATATGCATTCATTTTTTACATCCAGAAATAACAAAACAACATAATATTATCATTGGGCATTTCAAACACTTTCCAAAACTTGAAATAAAAAACTGTGGGCACTTTTACATGTGTTCTGAGGGTGGGAAGCGGGCAGCGTTTTAGTTAAAGCAGCTCCGAGAACCGTTCTAATTAAAGCACCACAGCATGTCATGCACCAGCATCCCCACACTTCAAAATGGTGGTGGGAGTGCTTGAACTAAAGCTTGGTCAACAAGCTTAACACTTAAACCAAAACTCATTCAATCAGCTCAATTGATCGAGCCTGCTCAGATGCGCTTTAATTGTAGCACGTTGGAGCAGCTGCCACGCTTCTGTACAAGCACCCTGTATATTTTCTGCTTATTTCACTGGGTTCTTTACATCCATCTTCAGAACCAATGCACTGAGGAGTTCCTAGATTTTCTCTTGCCTTCCTCTTGCAATGAATATGAACCACATAAAACACCTCATATTAGGGGTCATTCTATGTGCTTAAGATGTATCTATCTAGAACAAAGCTGATGATTCATTTAGCCACATTCTCTAGTTTTACTACAATATATGAACAATTCTGTGATACTCCACCTTTCAGAGCTACAGCTGTCTGGTACAAAACATAAATCTGTGTGATCATGCATTTTGTAATGATTTGTCTTGACATTCCCAATTACATTTTGGAGAGTCTCAAGTACAACATTTCCTGTGATTCCTTCAACTCTAGCATAAATTTTGTTAAGCTACAACAGAACGCTCTGCACGATTTATTTACTTAGCAGTTAACTCTGGTTACACTGTCAAAACCAGGAGGTGAAATTCCATCAAATTCCCATGACAGTGGCTAATTTATTATGTTGAGCTGAGCTGTTAGAAAGAGAGTCTCAAACAAGGGTTAAATTCATTCATCTAAAGTGCAGAAGCATTGTTTTAAAACTGTGTGAGTTGAAGGTGCAGCCAAAGAACAGTTAACTCATACATACAGACATCCATATTCTGGCTACTACCCTGCCAAGCAGTAGGTCTAATTGGTTGGGCTGTAGAAAAGCATTTTTAATCTTGCATGCAAAAACATGGTATGCATGTTTTGATTGTTCATAAATTTGTTCTAGTATGCTTTTATTATTTCTAGCAGGAAAAAAAGTATTTTCCAACCAAAATTATGCCTTCAGTTACAGTCCTCAATTATAAAAAGGAAGATAATCAGCAGAAAACTCGAACAACATGGAAATTCTTTTTGAACTGCCAGACCTGACTTTTAGCTGGCTCATGGTTTAGTTGAATCATAATTCATGTTTTAAAAGCATCAAGGGCTAAACAGACTACTAGACTAAAAACTTACCCCACTGAAGAAATGTATCAGTGTTTTGGCATCCCTAATAAACAGACTTGGGAAAGAAATGACCAAGTATATAGTCTACATTTTTATATACCACAAATTTAACATAACAAATGATAGACACACACAGAAACTGAACGTATGGATAGTAGAATACCTAAGTAGATAAGATCCTCTAATGCAGATATGTAATGATAAATTTCTAAATACCCTGTTTTAAGAGTTTACTCAACAGATCCTTACGAAAGATCGTATACTAGCTGTCCTAACAAAAAGTATCCCCAAATCCCTACATCTCTGATCTTTGTTCGTTTGTTTGTTTTTACAAAATCCCCAGTCGTGCAACATGGATTTCTTCCTGTAGAAAACAGTGAGATCAACACAGCATATTCTGTGCAATATTCGGTCCTGAAGACAAGGGAAAAATTCTACTGAGTCTATACTTATTTTCAGTATGCAAGACAGCTACCATATAAAAATAAAGAGAAACTTAAAAATAAATGAACAGAAACCCCGCACACATTATATTAATATAATTAAAAAACGTAGTACAAAAACCTGTGTAATTTTGTCCAGTTTATTTGTGTAGTTAGCCACAAATACACATAACAGATACAGCTTTCACCTGGTACCTCTATAACACAAACAATAGAAATGTTTTAGACAAGTGGGCACTAGCAGGAACCACATTATGTTGGCTGGTAAAAGAAGAGTGTAAAAGAAAAATTACATACTAAATACAGGAGAATGAGTATAGTTTTTAGCCTTACACCTAATAGAAATCTGTTGTGAAAGGCAGGGAAAAGCTCATTACACAATGAGTACTGGTTATATAAAATTTCCAAAGTGGTATCCACAAACAGATTACCTTAACCCTCCTCTTTCTCATTCTGTGTGATGCTTTCCACTTACTGCAGTTATTTTCTCTACATTTCTTTTTTTTTTCTTTCAGCTTTTGCTATTTATTGTACTCTTATCTCACTTCTTTCTACCTCCCTCACTTAGCTGTTGCCAGAAACCGTAAGCAGCTACAGCTCCACTCCCCATCTTTCTTTTCCACTCTTTGTACTCCCATCTTTAAGTGCAACTCAAATGTGCATTCAATTGCTGAGATGGTACACGCTTCTCAGAATCTTATTTTGACATTTCTTTTGCACGTAAATTGTGTTATCCCGTGGAGGGACTGTCTACTTACGACACAAAATATTAGCTAGTCTAGTAAGGATGCTTCATGAGAGGCAGCTTCAATTCTCCTGCAGTTGCAGGAATCTTGGATCCTCCAATATAAAACTGATAAAAGTTATTATGGACTTAGGTGATCTTATTTATTAAGTTATTGAACTAGGTGACAAGCTATCAATAAAGTGTGTCCTGGACTGCAAGAACACAACACTTTCTATATTTTGCTGAGTTGTTACTTCTAGAAGTAGCAATTCATGTCAGTGATTAACAGGAGGCTGGTGCAGATTCAGCACAGTTAGAGGCCAGCAAACTACAAACTGCACTGGCAAGTGCAGTAAATGAATTTAAAATCGGGGCAGAGCAAACGTTTAAAGATTGAAGACAGGAAAAGAGAAGAACAATTTGTCTCGGTCAGATGGAGCCAACCAGAGGAAAATGCTGGTTAAATTAAGCAGACGTCAGGCGGGCTGGTGGTTGGAGAGATCAGACAACTTGTTGGTTGCAAAAATAACTTTTACTTAAGCTTTACTTACGCTGCTGGTGGCTGCGACACAGGCGGTAAAGTTGCTTGCGTAGTTACAGAATGAAGATATCACAACGAGTTAGCAAGATGAACTTGTAGACGCAACGAGCATGCAGGACAAGGGATACATCGGGAACAGACGGGGAGACTTTGGTGGGTGATCAGTCCACCAGCTTTTCTCTACTGCGTGGCAAGGTCCTTTGTACCTTATCACATGTTCAGAGCTCTCCAACTTGGGCGGAAACAACGCAAACTTTTATACCTTTAGAGTAGCCAATGAAAATTTACCAAGTAGGAATACTTAATGAGTCGGAACATACCAAATTTAAGATGATGCCAATCATTTGGAGGAGTGGTCTATTGTGTCAGGGTCACTCACTTGGTTTCGGCTGTGACACAATTCAAAAGCAATGCAAGAAGCCTTTAAAAGATTTTCTAAACCTAGGGTTTAGCAAGTTCTGTCTAGCAGGTTCAAAGTTGCCTTAAATAACATACACCAACCACTTAAATCCCAGTTTGAATGACCAGAAATAATAGTCACTTTCATTCTGCATGCAAATTAATATGCATTTGGTCAAAAATATATAAGGGTGATATTACAGGTCACTTTCCATTTTGTATGCAAGTTAATATACACTTAGTCAAAAATGTTCAAGATGATGTTACAGGTTACCTTTAAAAAATTCTAAACCTGTGGAAGGTTAAGCAGTTCCAAAGAAAAGTATCAGAGCAGTTTCAGGTTAAGGCTTAATTCTCTCTCTGACCTGCATAATTGTGACTTGTCACTAGATGACTTGGTGAGCAGGGATGTGATCAGAAGCCAAGACTCCTTCTCTCCTCTGGGGTGGAAGAGGAGGAGTAGGTATTGCAAACTGGGGGAGGAAGTGGAGAAAGGAACATTGAGGTTTCAGCTTTCCTCCTTTTCCACCGTCGCCATGACAGCAGAAGCCAGAGCTTAGCATTTAAAGTGAAGGGTGGGGCAAGTGGAGGAGAATGGCAGTTAAAAAATAAACAAACAAGAAAAAAAGAAAAAAGAAAATATTTTTTAAAAATGCATTGGGATTAGGTTGGAGAAGGGAGTTGGGTTAGGGGCATCTGGGGTCATGTTATTTGGACTGGAGAGCTGACGAGGAGGAATCTTGCACCTTCCTAGCCAGGGTGGGGAGGGGGCTGGTGAGTGCCAAGTTCAGCTGAGGCAGCTGGCTTTATGCTAGCCAGTCATGACAACCAGTCCTGTTGAACCAGATCTCCGCCCCCTAACTTCCTCCCTCCCCCACCTCCACAACTAGGCAGGTGCCAGAGATTAGCTGCAGCAGCAGCAGCGCGGACCCTAGGGAAACATGCCTTCCAGGGCTCCAAGGTCTCACCTAGAGACCAAGATCTCATAGGTAGATAGCCTTTTCTTTGCTCCCCCCTGCAAAGGAATGCAGGAGACTCCAGAAAGAAGCCACAGCCCCCAAATTCTCATGGTTACGGGAGAGCTGCCCATATATAGGACAAAGGCTTAACCCTCTGACACTGAGTCCAGACAAGCACAGCCGTGCAGTATGTGGTGCCGCAGACATATCTGAGGTGTTCTCTGCGCTCATGGAGGGGAGGTGGGATTTGACCCAGGGTCAAAAAAAAAAAGTGCAAAAAAGTGGGGTGGTACACACGAGGACAGTGCATGGCACCCAAAACTGGAGCCTGGCTGTCCAGAGTCACACTCCACTGCTAGCCAGTCTGAGAGGCAGGACTGCCGCTACTGCATCCCCAGGAAGGTGTGCTGCTACTAATTTCCCTAGGGAACTAACCATCCATGCTCATGTAGATGCTGCCTGAGAAGGGTCCCTATGCCTAGCCCCTAGCCAAAATCCTGGGAGCTGGCAGCATGGTGCCACATGAGCTGGCATCATACCCACTGCAGGAAGGTATAGGTGTTGGATTCAGGCTGGTAACACATCCTCGGCAGTAAAGCTTGGGAGGATGGAACATTTTTCTGGTGTAGAGGGACTGGGAGCCATGTATCCTTGGATGCTGTGTGACTGCAAATTGGTCATTTTCTCTCCATCTCCATGGAGCAGACTACAGAATCCAGGACTGTCCTGGCCAGACTGAGATGTATGGTAACCCTATTTAAAGGATGTGACGCCACCCTAAGTGAAACACTAACCCATAGCAGTCTCTCTTGGGATATTTGATTAGTAGAATCTTAAAAATTTATACAGGGCACAGACAGGAATGCAGCTCCCTGCTGTAACTCAAACATTTTGCGGGGAGTGTTCTGAGTTACAGTGATGCCCTGGACCAAACAGAAGTTCACTCTTTGTTCCAGTGAGGAGAGCAATCTAGCTGCTGGATGTCAGCCTGTAAGCAGTTTCCCATAGCAATGGCCCCTCCTCCCTCCCAGCCCGTCCCTGTTTTTAGAATGGGAGGGGGGAAAGGGAAGAGGGAAATCATTCTAAAGGATTCCCACCTGGCACTGGAGAGGGGGGTGGGTGGAGTCCCCACACCTGCAAGGGGCTCCATTACAACCACCCCACCCTCCAGTCAGGGCTGAAAAAACCTGAAACTGAACTCCCTCCACTTCCTTCTCCCCGTCCTGTTCTGAAAACAGCAACAGACTGGCAGGCAGTGCAAACACAAGTTGCAGAAGGCATTATGTTTTGAAACATCTTCATCTGAATCTTCATATAATGAGGGTTCAGATTTTCTCCCAACTGGCCATTTTTTAAGGAGTATGCAGCCGTACACTTGTGTTTGGTCATGGCTACAGACTGCTTTCTGTGGCCAGACCAGGCAAAAATTGTAACTTCTGTCTGTGCCTGCAGATGTATATTATCTAGGAATATTCTTTCATTTAATTTATTTTATTCAGAGCCACTGGAAGGAAACTAGTATTTCAGGATGGCCTTTTTTGTGCACATTGCTTAAGCTCCATATATTTATACATGCTTTAGTTTCATATTATCTTTTATTGCAGATTCACCACATATTGTGGTCAAATGTTTCAGTCATACTGCCCTTTTCAAGGATAATTACATAAACAGAATATTTTTGTGGTACTTGTACATCTATTCAAATAAGTGTTAGGAAGAGAAGAATAGCATAATGTCTCCCTCAATCTCAGCAGATTCCAGAGGAACAACATTGCCTGGGATGATCCTGGACCTGAATTCTACACATCTTCCTCAAGTATATAAAAATCCCACTTCAATACAGGATCATGTCATCATTCTACACTGATAATGTTTTATTCACATATTCTACAAGGAGAAGGAGAAAAGAGGCTGTTTTAACTCTGCACATGGCATCAGTGAGTTTTTTTACTGGAATATTGTATCCATACATTCAAGTGATGCTGAAAAGCTGGAAATCAGTCAATACTTGGCCATGATAATTTACTGGAATAAAGAAAGATGGCATTACAGTGAGACAGTTGATGTGCTGTAGTTACAACGCATCAGAATATATTCGATTCATCAAGTCTGCTGGCATGTAGTAATTACCATGCTCCAGCCAGCCTCCAAATATCATACCTCAGTATCCTCATGCTTCAAAATGGCAGCAGGTGCACTTAAACCAAAGCTTATTTGACAAGCTTTAGACAAAGCACTCCTACAGCCATTTTTCAGTGTGGGTTATTCCAATACATGAGACACTCTGGGTGCTTTAATTAGAAAGACACTCAGAGCTGCTCTAATTAAAGTATCCCCCTCCCACACCCAAGCACATGTAAAAATGCCCTTAATGAACTCAATCCACTTAGTTCATTAAAGTAAATGTTAAGAAGTACCTGTTTACAACCTAAGAACATGTGCAAGCAGAGAAAGCTTCTGGTAAGAGATAGGCATTTAATCTAGATTAAGCCTAACAAAATCCAAAAACAAAATTCAAAGAAGCTGAAAGTTAGACAAATTCAGACAGGAAATAAGTGCACATTTATGCAAGTTCAAAAACATGAAAACTAGCACATTTTTTTGCGGGATGTAGTTGTTATTCTACCTCTTTGAAGTCAAGATGACTTATCTTTTTTTTATTAAAAAATGTTTTTTAAAATGCTGTAGGTCAATCACAAATGATAGGCTTGGTGAAAGAATTACTGGATAAAATCTCAGGCTTGACTGCCTGGGATGGTCCGACTCAGCCAAGAAAGGCCCAAATACACCTTACCCACACCTATGCACATACTTCAAAATTTTGGGAGCAGCTTCAGCAGCAAACTTCTAACTCAGTCCAGCTGGTGACCTGGGAGGGGTTAATATGCAGCCCCCAGGCTCTCACACTGTCGCACCTCCTCCAATCGTCCTGGCTGCAATAGCAGCCAACGTCTCCAAGCTTCCACTCCTTCCTCCGGCTGCCACTTCCTACCTTCACCACTGGGGATCAGGCAGGGCAGAGAGCTCAGGGTGAGTCCAGGACAGCACCTGGCAGAGGGAAATCAAGCCCATATGGTGCAGCAGTGCAGGGAGGGAGGGTGCCTGTGCAGATACACATTCAGCAAGGGAGGACTGCACTCATGCAGTGCAAGAGTGGGTGTAGGGGGTGACCACACAGTGGAGCAATGAATGGGAAGGGGAAACTCCATGTGGAGCACCTGGTTCAGCCCCTGTGACGTGCAGCTCCCAGGGGCTTAGAAGTTAGACAGCCCTGTTCTAACTCAACCCTTTGTATCCGCTCACGAGCCTTAGCATTTGAGAGTGGCCACTGGAGACAAGCCTTGAGCAATCTCACCAGCCCACAAAGTCACATTTCAAACTGATGAGTTTGCTTAAGGTTTGTGTTTGATGGTTATGGATGTTAACATTTCTTTAGACTAGGAGATAGATATATCTCTAAGGTAGAGTCTCAAACAAATACTGAAGTTTTACTAAATCACACATTTAAAAAGTAACCTAGTCAGTGTTGAACAGAGGTAGTAGAGAGCAATCCTGCACTAGCAACATTTGCTTGAATGGGATTACTTTAATTTGGATTTATTTTAGAAATATATGAAAGGTCCAGACAGTGACTACTTGAAAGCATATAGCTTATGAGCATCCAGCTGCTTACAACAGCCAGCATTTTATGGAAAAAAAGGCAAAACAGAACAAAAACAATGCACCCCCCCGCACAAACCTTTAAGTATATTTTATTTCAAGCGTGCATCAGCAACTGTTGCAAAAGAATCAATTTGTAATGAAGCAAAATAATCGATTTGTAAAGAACAATTGGAATCACTAGTAAACCTAGCACTGTCATAAGCACCCTTTTTTTATTGGAGGCAATTGTCCAAACTAATTAGTGGAGAACCTTTGGAGAGCTTTGTGGTTACACAAGATGGGGGACACCCTACTTCAGGGGGAGGTTTATATACTGCTTTACTTAAGTAAAGTATTTGCTTAAGTATTACCCTGCATGTCTTAGTCCTCTGCCAGAATAAAACAGCTTCCATTACTGCCAACAGGGCTGTGCCGAGGGAGGGGGAGTAAATTGGGGCAACTGCCCCAGGCCCTGCATTTTGGGGGGCCCCGTGAAGCCAGGCTGGTTTCATGTCCAGCCGCTGCCCCCCCATGTCTGGGCCCTACACAGGCCGATTTGCCCTGGGCCCCGCACCCTGCTATGGTTGTCTCCGACTGCTAAAATCATGTGCTAAATTCTTTCCTGAAAAATCATCTCTATATCAAAATTCCTTTGGTCAAGTACTTTTTATTGCATGTAGAGCAACTAGAATGCGGGGCTAGTAGGTGTCATCATCAGATGAACATAAAACAATAGACAATAGATCTGAACAGAGTCCCTGCCTACAGCTCCCTACTCTCTCCCTTCAAGACAAGCACATTTCTTTAAATTTTACCAAGATTTACTCATGGAACCAATCAATTCAAATTCTAATTTAAAAGTACAGAAAGGTCCTCATTTCATGTTAGTTACGTACCTAAATGTTCTTTCGAAAAACAGCATGATTTTAAAACACTATCTAAATTTCAGATTTGGACACTTGAGTTAATTAGATGGTAGCATATAAAAAAGACCAAACTTATTTATATTGTGTAAAACTGGATAATAATGTATTTCCTAGTTGAAGCCCACTATAATTTTTGTACAGAATAAAGGTTTACAGATTAACTGGAAACCTTTGAAAATCAGGGCTTATAATAGAAATGGCAATGGTTCCTTACTTCTAGAAATATAAGCAGGCCTATTCTAACGATAGTCTGATTTCAGTTCAAATAGATGAGTCACTTTCTGTGGCATCTGATGATTTGCCTTCATCCTCTCAAATCTCAGAAATCATTGGAATACCCATAGGTCAGAGACTACTACCAGGTGATTATCAATATTTTAATCCCTTTCAGTCATTTTGGAGAAATTCCAGGCACTGGAGAAATTCTAGCAACTGAGAAAAGTAATGCATAGCAGTAAGATACATCCACAGGAGCAAAGAACACAAGACCAGCGAGCAGCCCAGAAAATTGGAAGCTTCAATGGGAGTTTGAGTGGGGAGTTGAATTGAGAATTTTTCCTAACACTTTCTTCACTCTAAGCATGCTGAGAAGAAACAGGTAAAGGAAGAAGGGGGGATTTTTCAAGAGTACCAGCAGAATAGGACGAAGCAACTAGAAGGAGACTAAGTAAGGAGTGTAGTAGAATAAAAACACTGGACTTCAGAAAAGCAGAAATTAACACATTTAGGGAACTGCTAAGTGGGATTCTCTGAAAAAGCAAAGCTGAAGGGTAAAGGAATCTAGGAAAACTAACTGTACTTTAAGGAGGTGTTTGTAACTGCACAGGAGCAAGTTATACCAATGAAACAGAAAACAGTAAAGTACAAAAGGAAACTGGCTTGGGTAGACAACAATCTCCTCAGTAAAATGAAGCTCAAAAAAAAGTCTAAAGTAGAAACTTGGTCATAATATTAAGGAAGAGCATAAGAGTATTGCACAGGCATGCACAGAAAAAAAATAGGAAGGCCAAAGCACAATTTGAGATGCAACTGGGAAGGGAGATAAAGAGCAATAAAAAGGGATTCACAAGTATGTCAAGAATAAGAGTAAGACCTCTTATTTAGTCTAGAGAAGATTGAGGGGAGATTTGAAAATGACCTTCAAATATATGAATGGTGATTCTAGAGAGGATGGAGAAGGACTTTTCTCCATAGCCACAGAGGACAGGATTAGCAACAATGGACTCAAGGTAGAGCAGATGAAAATTAGATTGGAGATTAGGAGGAACTTTCTGGCCATGGGAGTGGTTACTGAGAATAAGAAGCTGTGGAATCTCCATCTTTGGTATTGCTCATGAACAAACTGAATAGACATTTGGCTAGGACGGTGCAGTCAGGGACAAGCCAATCAACCATGTAAGGTCCCTTCTAGCCTTCTTTTACTATGATCTCAGAAGTAGAGTAGTCATCTTTTACTGTTTGGTCTTAAGCATACCAGACAAAATAAATCCAGATAAAAGAGAGTATGAAATAACCCATATAAAAGGAACTGTTCATTGAACTCGTATAAGCTATGCTGCTGCCAATGTGCATACACGAAGGCTATTAGGCATGAACTCTACAATTGCCTTGTTAAGTGCCTGTGAGTTCTCGGATGAATGGAAGCAAGGCTCAGTTTTTGTACAAGAGTTTTACATAGCTGCCTGCTATTGGAGTCTCAATGCTTTGGGTTCTTTATCTCGATGCATTTTTTATAAACATTTCTTAATATGCAAGCTCTATGAAACTGTACATTAACTGGCGAACCAGAGCAGTTTAATGGACAATGGAACAGGTTTCTTATGCTTAACTAAACTGAAATAGCTAGCTCACCTTTTACTTGATAATATTCCCATCCAATGCATACACAGATCACCTTGCCCTTTAGAGTTACAAGTTTTTGCCATCAGCACCTTGTCCATCCCTCATGATTTCCTTCCCTTTTACATTTTTGTTCTCTCACTTCAAAGCACCATTCCAATGACAGCAAGAAAAGATAAGGTCCATCTTATCCTGTTTCCCTTGACAACCAACTGCAAAATGACACATATAAAAACAAATATAAAGGAATAGAAAAGACATTGAGTTAGGCAATTGTAACATTCATCTTAGAAAAATCTCTTCTGTTTTCTTTCTATATTTTAGGAAAGCTTTAACCCCCTTTATGCAGCATATCTTTCTCTGCATCTGTTTAACAAACTCACAGAACTTTATTATTACTTGAAGTAGACTAAGGTACTCCTCCTAATTTTACAACAAACTCACTGTAAGGATTGTGTTCTGTTAGTTGAGAGTGTGTGGAAGAAGGAATAGAGGAAATAATACATCTAAGAGTCCAGACTAGGATGAAAAATAGAGCAAATAGTGAGCTGTCACAAAAATCAATACAGAAGTCACAAAGGTTCCAGAAAGAAAGGAAAGCACCACTCATATTTCAACTTTATGTTTTAGTCTCTCCACATTATTGTTAAATAAGACTGATTACTACTAATGCAAATTCTCCAAGGGCCCTGGCAAACTGGTTGGGGATGTTTTCAGCACTATTACAGAAACATAGTACAAGATGGGTGGCCACTTATGCACAACTCCCTGGCTGAAGCATAACAAAATTGCCCTCCAGCCAGAGTTCCTGCCCCCAGCAGAGCCTGTGAGTAAGTGGGACAGGCTCACCTGATGAGCTGTTGCCAGGACTGGCAAAAATGGTTAAAGCACCATCACCATTATAGTTTATAGTTGCCGATGCTTTAACGCTCAAGCACCAGCAGTCCTTTAAAGCTCCCAGTTTACAAGCAGCCCAAAATCAGTGACCCAGTGGTCCTGGAGCACTGCCTACCAAAGACTAGCAGAAGCTGTTTTCGCTGCTCCTGCTGCCACCACTGGAACACCAGCTCGTGGTGCTGTCCCCACAGTAACAGCAGTGTTCCCACCCCCACCTCTGCAGAGGAACCAGAGGTGATGGTGGCATCAGGGTGCACCAGCTGCCACCACCACTGCAATGGCAGCCCTTTCTATCTCCACTGCAACAGTAGTACTGGTCCTTGCCACGACAGCAGTAACTGCAGGGTCCTTGAGGAGTGCTACGGCTTTGCTCCCTGCTATCGGTCAGGGAGTCACTATGGGATGCTGGAGCACCAAAAGACCTCATGTCCACATTACAGGTAACGCTACAAAGAAACTCCCATTTGAAACAGGTATTCTTTTCTGGCAGATCTAGTACCTTTGTAACACTACAGATGCCCTGTACATATGTACCTTTGCTTTCTGTAGCACTACAGGTTCATATATAGTGCTACGACAAACATAATATATGCCTAGTCCCAAAGCCCACCATGGTCAACAACGTGCATTTTCTCCTATACCCTTCTATACAGTGAGCTCAAGCTGTGAAAGGATTCATGATGTTAGAAATATACAAGCTCCATTCCTGAAGAGCCTCCACAACTTGAGGAGCCAGCTAACTTTAGTCTTTAATAGTGATTAGAAAGGGCTATTCAAAATTCACAGCCTTATGACAATGCAAAGAACAGTCCACTTATGGCATGTTATACAGTTGTTACTATATGTAATCAGAAAATATAAGACAGAATGAGTTGGTAACAACAAATGTATTTTTTAATAAGATGGAAATAGGACAAAAAGAAGAACTATGAAATATCATCAGAAAATATCCCTCACAAGACCTACTTTACTGTTGCAGTGTCCCTTCCCTCTAAAAAGCTCACAAGCGTGTCTGGCATTGGTAAGGCTTTCGTTGCAATCCTGTCTCTCCATTCACATCACATCACTTCCTTTCACCTTCTTCTAGAGGTGCTGGGTCAAGTTACCCTAGAAATTAAAAATTCTCTTATCCTAGATAGATTTTGCTTTCTTAGATAAAACAATGCATGGCCATATACTTACAATTTAGATAAAATAATGCTTGGTTATATACTATTGGGATGAAGTCATTCTCCCTCCAGGAATGGTTGGTTTTGTACACTACGCCCTAGCTTCTGAGAAACTACTCCTCCCAAAACATTTATGGGAAGAGTCAGTTGCTTGCTACCTAACACTGAATCCTGAATTTTGAATTCTGAGTACTTATTTTGTACGAGAAAATTCCCACAGACTGCAATTTATAAATACAAGACCTTGGCATTTACGAGTAGTTCTTGAACTGGCAACAGAGTGATATGCCCCAGGAAAGTGGGGCAACCCAGACATTGCCACAGCCTTGGGCACTCAGTTGCCTTGTTACACCTCTGGTATAACCCACCATTTCTCTTTTTTGGCATCTTTTTACAGCTTTTCTTTTTCAAATAGCAGCAATGAGAAAAGATGATTGGGTATAACCACTTAGAAAACAAGTTCCCTCAATTTGCCTATTCGTAGAGATAGAATCATAACTGTTTCTCCCTCCCTCCCCAGCCAAAAGATAGCAGATGAGGATATTGGAATCACTGACCCATCTGGTCACTAGTCATTTTCCAATCTTCATCCAAATATATATAATTTATTTCCCTTCGTTCACAGAAACCCACATGGATTGTTTTTTCTGTTCCTCATTAAAATTAAAAATTCAGTAAAATTGTTGGAAAATGTCATATCATGTCACAAGTAGTCAGAATAAATGCCAGTGGCATCTTCCCTGAAGACACGGTCTGGCCATAAATAAAATAATCTCATGGATGTGTGTGGCTGGTAATTTCTTTCTTTCTTCTCTTCTATTTCCATCTCCTATCTTTTCCCTTCCTTTCATGGGTTTTGGAAGTGAATTTGCTCCCTCTCTCACCTATTCTGGGCACATCTCCATCAAAGCAGTCCTGAGAGGTACAGCAAGAGAAAAAGCAAAATCTCGAATACTAGTACATACACATAAAATAAAATAATAAAAATGGACAGCAATTTTACATAAACTACAGACAACTTTAAAACACCTCACATTGTTGGGTCTGAGATGACTGGACCTTCATAATTTGCAGAAGTACAAGAGTGTCAGATTTTCATGGTGCTTATCTTGAGAAAAGCCTCAGATATTATTGATGTAGTTCCACATCAACAGGAGAAGGGAGCAGGAGAAGCAGGGAAAAGGAAGGCTGGGGACAATAATTGGTAAAACACTGCAAGAAACATTTAAGCTGCAACTTTGGAAAACAGAGTGAACTGATATTTCTGGCAAAGCATAGCTGTTGAGTTAGAGGCTAATTTTTTCAGGTTAAGCAGGGTAAGGGTGAATCACTGTAGCCCAAGGGAACTGTTTCAAACTTCAGGCTAAAAGAAAGTAAAATAAGCAAAAGGCAGCTCAATTTTATTGTGGTATTAACGTACTAGATGCATTAATAATCTTTGTTATGAGAGTCTGGGGATCTGAAATAGCTTACATTTACCTATTAAATTAAAATAGACAGTTAGGAGCAGAGCAGGGAGACAAGAAGACCCCTGATAAGGTTCAGGTGTGGTCTCGGCCACACGTGAGCCCTCGCAGCACAGGAGCAGCAGCAGCAGCGGAGCAGCGGCAGGCGTTCACGCAGAAAGAGAGCAAGGAGGAACTGAAGAGGGACTTGACAGTGGGAAGACCACCTTTTCTAGGAACATGGTGAGTACACATAGTGCCACTGCCAGGGGCCTGGCCCCTCCCCCTCCCCCTCCCTCTTCCCTAGTGCTGCCCCCCCAGCGCACCTCTGAGGCCACCACCCAACCCCAGCCCCTGAGGGGCCCGCTGTCTGCCTCCCCCACCTTGGCTGGGGGTGGTGGCTGGGCAGGGCCCCTGGCTGCCCCTCTTGTGGCCGTCTTCAGGCCCTGGAGGAGCAGCTGCAGGAGCTCCAGGCAGAGGTGAGCAGGCTACGGGGGATCCAGGCGACAGAGGATGAAAATGACATGTACTTCTGTTCTCTGCAGGGCCAGAAACCTACTGAGGAGCCCCCCAGACCCAAAAGAGCGACTCGTTGGTGGCAGCAAGTTCCCCTTGGACCCAGAGCAGCCCGTGCTGCTGCAGAGCCGGTACCTCAGGTACCACTTGGGAATGGGTATGAGGCCCTGGCCTCCTTGGAGGAGACTGCTGAGGAGCACCCACCTCGAAGTGCTGATCGTGCACCATCATCACAAGCAGAGAAGAAGCAGCAGTCCCAAAGGAGGAACAAGCGTCGAGTCCTGGTCATCAGGGACTCCATCCTGAGGAGCACGCAGGGTCCCATCTGCCGTCCTGATCCCTTGGGCTGAGAGGTCTGCTGCCTCCCTGGAGCACGAGTTCGGGACGTCACGGAGTACATCCAGAAGATTGTTAGGCCCACAGATTACTAGCTGTTAGTGGTAGTCCATGTGGGGACCAATGACGCTTCGAGAGGCCGGCCGGAGGACATCATTGAAGACTTCAAGGCTCTTGGAAGACAGCTCAAGGTGATTGGAGCGCAGGTGGTGTTTTTCTTCCATTCTGCCGGTGAGTCAACGGGGAAGGCGACATGAGGCACGTATCGCAGCCGTAAACCAGTGCCTTCGGGGCTGGTGTTATGATATGGGCTTTGGATTCTTCGATCACAACCCGCATCTTTCTATGCAGAGCATGCTGGCGGAGGATGGACTTCACCTATCACCTAAAGGCAAGCGTTTCTTTTCTTCTAGGTTGGCTGATCTCATGTGGCAGGCTTTAAACTAGCTTCACTGGGGGACGAGCCTGCCAGGAGAGAAGAGGTCGCTCTGCTGCTGAGCCAGGTAAGTCAGGTGAGAGTAGGTGGTTGTAGCTTGGGGAAAACGCATGGAGCGGGGGAGGTGGCAGTGGGTAGCTTCAAATGTCTCTATACCTCCCATGCTGCGAGCATTTGTAAGCAGGAGGAGCTGGCTCTCCTTGTGGCTGTGGAAGACCCAGATTTGGTTGGGCTCATGGAAACCTGGTGGGATCCCACTCATGACTGGGCCGTAGGCATCGATCCTTTTCAGGAAGGACAGGATGGGGAAAATAGGCAGAGGGGTTGCGCTCTATGTTAAAGAGCATTTCTCTGCATCAATCATCAACTTGGGGGCGACTGAGGACCAGGTGGAAGCGATTTGGTTCAGGCTGCAAGGAGGACAAGGGGAAAGGGACTTAATGGTGGGTGTCAACTACAGACCACCCAACCAGAGGGAGGAGCTGGATCTCCAATTTGCTGGCCAGATTAAGGAGGCGGGTAAGACGAGGGATGTCATTGTCATGGGGGATTTCAATTACCCGGACATCTGCTGGGAGGAGCAGTCAGCCAAGTCTGAGAGGTCCCAGAGGTTCCTGGAGGAGCTGCAGGGCCTCCACTTGGTCCAGGAGGTGCATGGCCCCACTAGGTGGGGAGATGCGCTGCTGGATCTGGTCCTGGCCCCAGGGGACGATCTGATTGGAGGGCTCCAGGTACGAGACTCCCTGGGAGCTAGTGATCATCGCCTGATAGAATTTGCTGTCCGGCGTAGTGTAGCTAGGACCCATGCTAGGACTAGGGTCCCAGACTTCAAAAGGACCAATTTCAGAGAGCTCAGGAGGCTAGTTGAGGAGGCGCTGCGGGACTGTAGGGTTGAGGACATGAGTGTCCGTGAAGGGTGGGCGTTCCTTAAGGAGACGATCCTCTGAGCCCAAGGGGTGATCGTTCCTGCCCGATGCAAGATGGGCAAAAGTGCCTGGAAGCCCCCATGGCTTAATAGGGATATTTGGGGGACCCTGAGGGCTAAGTGGGAGGCTTACTATCTTTGAAAGAGAGGAGCAGTCTCCAAAGAGGAGTACTCCTCTTGTGCTCGGAGGGCTATTAGGAAGGCCAAGGCGGGAGTAGAGCTCTGCCTAATGACTAGGATCAAGGACAACAGGAAGTCCTTTTTCAAGTATGTGGGGAGCAAAAAGAGAGCCCCGGGCAATGT
>JAGPOW010000229.1:4837618-4851313 GCA_030014935.1 Caiman crocodilus
TGTGACCCTGGCACTCGTTCCTGCCATTGGCGGGGGGTCAGACTAGATGGCCTGCTCTAGGCCCCTTCTGACCCTAGATACTATGATACTATGAAAAAGCACAAATATAGCAGAAACCACTTACAATAGCCAACCTTTGGTAAATATTACCACACAATTATTGCACCAGCTGTGTCTCGCATCTGTGAAAGTGGGCTACGGACAAACACAATGGTGAGTACGGCAATTTGAAGATGAAAACAGAAAACTATTTTCAATACAGATTTGGCAACAGAGAAACTGCAGTTTACAAAAACAGACTGCACTGAGACTAACTATGTTGCATATGTTTGCATTGGTACCCATTACCAAAACAGCCCTGTATTTTTTGCTTTGGAGTGCATAATGACAGACAGTACTGCCAAAACTGGCCATTTGTTCTTAGTCCCTTATCTGCATCTCTGAAAGTACAAGTGACGCATTGTCAATGATACATCTTCTGACACTGCCACTCTGAACCAAATCATTCTTCTTTTTAGGTTTCCTTAATATCATCTGATATCACCTCAGTGAGAACTCATTTTAAAAAATGATGGGCATTATGTTGCAATTTTATTCAAACCATGGATGCAAGGAACATTACATAGGATGAAAAATATAACTACATGTTGTGAGGTATTTCTCATGGAGGTCATTCTCTCTGATCCTCACTTGAAAGCATTACCATCACCTGAGCTGGTATAAAAATACAAATTAATTAATACCCCACACAACTAACAAGCATATGCTCTTGATAATTTTGCAATTTTATATTTAAATTTATAAAAACAAACCAACACAGATTTTCCAAGCTAAAGGGCTCTGATTTTATATTTTTTCCTTATTGAACTTTATGATTTAACATTATGATAGCTTTCTCTTCTCTACCACCACTCCCATTTCTATTAACAGGTCAATAAGAATGAATACTCTGATCTCTCAAAAAGGAGACAGAGAAGCAATGCTTGCCTTTAGTACCACTACTGAGTCAACCCACAGAACTACCACGTTTTCAAAAGTAGATTAGAATTCAGCGAGTCCTTTTTGAAGTCAACATCAGTTGCTGATCCTGGCTTAAACATCAAGGTAGCATGGTTAAGCTATGTCGTTTTTTTACAGCCAAGGCAGGAAAAAATGTGGGCAGTATCACATTTGGCTTCTTTTGACTTGCCCAAATGACCCTGTATCCATTTATGGCTGAATCAACTGGTGACAGCTTTAGGCAGGAATCCAGAGTAGGGCTGAAACTCTAGGCAAAATGTCTTTACTATGTTACTACCAGCTCCTCACAATTGCTAAGTGCTCACCTTTTGAAAAACAGATCACTTATTTAGGTATCTAAATATGGATTTGAAAGCCTATTTTAGGCTTCTGTCCTAAAAAAAAAAAAAAGAGAGACTCTTTTTTTTAGATATGGTAATTCACACTGTAGGTACACGTATTCCAACACTTGTCCCACTTCAACCTTTATTCTGGAGCTGTTCTTGTTTCCCTGATTCTTCCGAAAAAAGCAGAGCTTGTCATTTCACCACAATACTCTTCCTATGACTTTGCAAATTCTCCAAAAACTATCTGTCATCCAGCTATTCCATGGCTATGCAATGGTTCCTTCCTTTGAATTATTTTTGCTTGCTGTTTGATCCCAATTGACGTCACTTCCAGGCAACTCGAATGACTGAATCAGTCTCCCATTGGTCACCTCAGAAGTGGCAGTTTATTGTCCCTTGAATTCCTTTCCCTCCCTGACAGAAACAAGAAACCAGGATAACTGATAACAAGTAAACAGTCTTTCACCCATTTGCATCTTACATTTAAGAAATATTTTCACTTGGTCCATCAGATTTCTGGAAGATTAGGTTCTTTTAGTGTTTCTTCCTTCAACACCTTGAATATTACTCTATAGCAAACTCCTTGCTCTGCTGATTTCCAAAATTAAAATGGAAAATAATATGTCAACTATTCACATTCTGACACCTATTAAAAGCCTGTTAATCTATTTTTAAGTCTGTTCTTTTTTGTGTACACTATTTCTTTAAATGGAAATATCAGCAAACCATAGTTACACAGTATTTTTCTGTGTCCCTTTGTTAAAGGGACTTGGAAATGTAACAGGGCTTTTTTTTTCCCTTTTAATTATGTCTAAAATTTTCAGCCATCATTCATCATCCCTGTCTGAATTTCTCTTTATACAAGTGATTGTATAAAAGCCCACAACAACATAATCCCACAGGCTTGAATTTTACTTGCATATAATTATTGATAAGAACAGTGAAACGTCCTTCTCATGAAATATGTTTTTTTTAAAAGCTGTGCTTATTCATTCATTAGCAATGATAAAATCTGCCAGGAGCTGTATTTCTTATACCTCTGTGTAAATAATGAACTGCCTCAAGGCTAAACATCTTGTATGTAATGTCTTCCCCTCTGGAAAGTGGCAACCTCTTTATGTTAATGATTAAAAATATTCTCTGAATATTTTATCTCTGCAAGAGGAAAATATGTTTCCTCTTTCTTTGAAAATGATCACACTTCATTCATAAAGAAGATGTACCCAAATTCTGCTATCAGTCACACCAATGTAAATCCAGAATAATTCCCATGAAACCAGTGGAATTAAACGTCTGCCCCCCAATAAAACTGTAAGTACAAACCATGGGAAGAACAAAGGATATGTGAGATACTGAACCATAGACATTAAATATGAATTCCTGAGAGGGCTGATTAATACTTACCCAGAATTTATATTAAAGGCCTCACACAAACCATAACAATGATGCATCCAGTACACCCTAGTAGTATACACTACGAAATGTAAATATGCCATTTCCATTTATTAAAACTCATTAGGTCTCAGAAGCTGGCATTTTGATTTTGAAGGAACAAGATCACAATTCAAAGTCTACAATTGTGAAGGATTGCTGCCCAGTGGATACAGAGCAAGGAGTTCAGTGCAGACTGGGGGTTCCACTCCCAGCTAAATACAGGGGGCCTCATGTTTCTCACTTAGACACTCTTGTGATGTAGTTCCCAGCTGTAAAAATCATGATGATAATACTTTATCTCTTTACAAGTGTTGTAAAGATAAAACTATTAAAGATTATGAGATTATGGAACCATAAGCTTCATTGCTGAACAAGAATGGAAGATTTTTTTTAAGCCTCCCTGCTTTCTGGATATATGACACACAACCAGGGATGAGACCAGCTTTAACTGCACATGAAGGAGAATTCACACAAAAGACTCTCTCAGACCCTGCAGCACAGATGTCCACCCTCAAAGTTCTCCTCTACAAAATGAAGTTTATTTTCTACCTAAGAGGATTTTACCATCTTGGATTTGTCCTCTGCCTGAAGAAGGGTGTGTGCACCCAAAAGCTTGCAAAGAAAGATACTTTTTTTGCCATTTCTTAGTTGGTCTAATAAAAGGTATCACCTCTGAGCCAAGAGATCTAGAGTTTTGCATTTCTTTTTGTCTCAGATCAATACTGCTACCAAATACATCCCTTAAAGATTATGAGGCATTCAGACAGGCAGTACAGGCATGTTGTACCATGCCTTTCATGCGCTAATGACTAAGTCCATTCAGATATTTAGACTGAAAAAGTAAATAACTGAAAACCATCTCACTTGCCACAGGGGAAACCAGGGTTCAATTTTTGGACACAGTTATATTTTCTGCCTTAGGCAAGGGCTTGGACTAGATGACCTCTGGAGGTCCCCTCCAGCTCTACCATAACAAGGGTTTCCCAACTAATTGCACACAGATGGTTTTTATTTCAAAACTGCAGTTACTGTCTGAAACATCCTCCTATATTCTGTGAATTTCAAATTATTGTTTTATTTTTTAAACTTCCTGGACAAAACCCAATAATTCACCATGGTTTGATGAAATATATTACTATAAAAAATTTAATGCTCTATAAAGTATGGCAGAATCTAACATCTGCAGTGGGGTTTTTTAGGATAGGTTTTATGGCATCCATCCATCAGCAAGTGAAGGTGGATATCTGCAGTGTGATCATCCTGTTATCATGACCAAATTATAATAGGGACAGTAATTACTAGACCTTCACAAACTTATGGTACAAACAGGAAGCTAAACACAGGTACATCTAGAGCTAGAGTCTGTTCCACCTATAAGGCATGCAAGTGGACTTTGGCACGTACATGTGATTTTTCTCCACCCTGCTCTAGTCCTTAAAGCAGTTAATACAAAAGGTGGGTGAGTCCTCTTCCTCCTCTCTTGTTTTTTGTAGCTCAGTCTTAACTGGTGTGCTACAAAAGTAGATGCAGGAATGGACTTTGAGGGACTTGAAAAAAAGGTGGAATAGAATTGCACTTCAGCATCCAAGTTCACTTAGATACTTAAGAAGTGAAATAGTATCTGGCCCCTAGTCAATTTGGCTCAGGACAGACATTCAGAAAGCCAGAGTCTGAATTGATTCAACCTTTGCAGGTTAGTCTAAACTGCCTAGGTTAAACTGATTTGTAACAGCACAGACACTCCTTGTGGACTGAGGAACTGCAGACACATACCTACAGTTGCTCAGGCCAGGCACTGGGGGGGAGGATGGGGAGCTAGGGCACACCATCGACCGCAGGGAAACTATGCTGAGGAACATGGGCAGCTTGGGCTGAACTGGTGGGATGGAGGGACGGGGGCAGGAGGGGGCTTATTCCACCACTTGACCTGACACATGGCAAATGTTAGCAACAGCCAGGGTGGGCAGATCCCACTGCAGTGCCCCACAGGCAAAGTGGGGAATAACCCCACTCCTTGTCCCCCCACCAAAGGGGTCCTATCTGCCAGCACCTGGCCCCATCCCTGCCCCCACTCATCTGCTGGAGCGGCAAGAAGGGAGCAAACATACCAGGGGCCCTTGTCATGGTTCCCCCGAGTGCAAACCTCTTCCCAGCAGGGGGTGCATGCTGTGGGGCAAGGAAAGCTGTTGCAGAGTGCAGCAATGGCAGCACTGTAGGGGGTCTCTGGCTCCCTCCAAGCCCTGCTGCTGCCATGCACAGTCTGCTGTAGCTCTGCCCAACTGGCCCAGGGACCACCCCCCTGCCAGCTCATGCTCCCTGACGCTATGCTTTCTCCATCAAAGGCCCTGCCCCTTCACTACTACAGCAGCTGGACAGGGACATGGCCATATGCCAGCCAGCAGGGCCCCTTAGGTTGGGGCAGGGACAGGGATTATTCCCCCTCCCTTTGGTGTCCAGTGGAGGGGACTTATTTTGGTCCTTCCCCCAAGCAGGGAGCAAGCACCACTGGCAGCTGGGGCAGGCAGAACCAGGCTGTGGTCCCCCAGAGGCAGTGGGAATAGAGGGTGGAATAACCCCACTCCCTTCCTCCTCTGCCTCATGGGCCATGCCAGCCTGCTGATGTAGTGGCAAGGCAGGGAGGACCCAGCAGACCCAACTCAGGTCCCTACCAGTGGGACAGGGAGGTGGGGAATTAAACCCCTCTCTGGCCAGCCCCCGCCCCTGCCTGTCTATGCTTATCTAGGAAGCAGAGGGGCAGGGCCAGCCCTGCTCCACTGGAGTAGAGAGTCCAGTCCAGAGAGCATGCTGGGATGCTGTGGGATTCTGGTTTGAAGTTAAACCAGGAAGGAGTCAGGGACAGGCATTGCATAAACCAGTTTAAAATGAATCAATCAAGTCTGATACTACATTCAACCAAATTTATTTCAAACTGGTTTTGGCCATTTTGAAACTGGTTTATGTATACTGGATCTCCGTTCTGTTACAGCTTTAAACCAGTTTCTGATCGCTTAAACTGTTTTATGTGTGATGTCTGTCCCTAGCCTTTAAGGCCATCGTGAGGTGAGCAAATATCAGATTTAGAGTTGGGATTTATGCAATTCATGAGCACTCCCCACAAAGGCAAATTTTATGTAGTAAGTAGTACTTCACCCCTCAAGTACTCCCATAAGTCAACATGGCAGAATTTGGACAACAGAATCAAATTAATTCTTCACTACTGGAATGAATCGCCCTCTGAAATATGAAATGCAGCGTAGAACAGAACTACCTTCCTAAAAGACTGAAGAGTAATTTTAGAATAATACAAGTGAACAGAATATACTTGGTAAGGAATATGATTATATATTATTATTACTTACCTGTATTTGGAAAGCATTGGCTGACTCCAAATATTGCAGCCAATGGGCAGGTGTTACTAAAGTTTGATCCACCCATCTCTATTAACTCTAATCTTAAAGGGAAGACAGAATTTCTGGGGTGCCACTTTTCTGTTGTGTTTAAGTGAGAAACTAAGCTGTGATCCCTAGTCTCATACTTGAGCTAATCTTCTTCTAGTCAGCTTGGTGCATGTAAGAACTTCCAGGCAAGAAAAGCTTAGTGCTGCTGGTAGTTTGGCAAGCCCTTTGTTTCCGTATGCATCCCAGCAGTTCATAAGATCCATGTAACACATTGCAATTCCAGCCTAGGACAGGAGAACTCTGCTTGTACTAATCACCTTCAGCTGCCTGGCTATCAGTTACTAGGTACAATTACCAGCATCGCTATAGAATGGATCATAAATGTGAAGAACATTAACAATAAAATGGAAGCAAATGAAAAACATATTTTATTATAGGGCAGTTTAGAACTAAAGTACCTACTTCATACCATTGAACTTATGAGGCTGCAGTCTTAAATATTGATTTTTGTATTCATTGTCATTGTAAGAAGCAATTCTGTTTTCACTGAATCTAATAAATATGGCCTTAAGCAGAATAAGACCCTTTTAGCAAGAAATCTTACATCTATCTGTTTATAAGCCTGAAATTAAAACTCCTAGAATTGAAAAAAGAAAAAAATAACCAAAGGGGTTTTCAAAAATTTAAAACTCCATCATGCATAAATGGAGCTCATCAGAGAAAGTAATTTCCCTGCAGAAAACACTCCATCTTTTGTTTTATGTAAGTTAGCAACATGAATATTTTATTTTCAGTGAAACTGCCTTTACCCTTTTGCATTTCATAGCTTTTGCTATGAAGTTCCAAATAAATAAGGTTTTTCTCTCCTTATTATTCAAGCCTCTTGCAATTACAAATTTTGCCACAGCTCAAGAGATATTAGAGTTTGGCGCTTACCATTATCAGTAGTTGGGGATAAAAGATACAATTACTATCTCCATCCTCGAAAGCAGAACTTGTAAAAACTTGCTTTATGACACAAAGGTAGTTGCTCCCAAGATATCAATTACTTTTTGGACTGCACATTTTCTGTCATTCTCCCCAGGTAGCATAGATTTCTCTCAAAAGCCAGTGATCTTCACCTAGGTATAATTGTGCAGCTTCACAAAATATAGTAAGGCATGCATATTATATATACAATTCATAGTAAAACAATGACCTCCAAAATGAGAATAATCTAAATGAACAACGGCTCAAGTGAAATGTAGCCTCACAGCAGAATTGTAGCACAAAAATGCAAGAAAAATAGCTTACATGAGAATGCAGGCCTCCCTAAAATTGAAAATCTTGTATTTTAAATGAGTTGCATCTTGAGAGGCTTTAAAGTAACTTTTTGCTATTAAGGTGAAAATTTGGGAAACATAGGCTGTGTGACCCACCTCAAATTCCATTAGAACTGTGCATTCTGATTAACAAGCAATCTGATATTTAATGTTGTTGCTGGTTGAATTGGTGCTCAAGTCACTGGTTTTGTTGTTGGCTGTTCAGTACTTCCCAGTCGCTTTTGTAGGATGTATTGTACTGAATTTTCCACAAGCTAATACAAGATTATACCTCAAAAATTATTTTATGCTTCTTGTAGGGAGGGTAAGTCACTAATTTTCAGTCTCTGTGGTATATAAAACTACAAATATATTTAGGATTACTAATTTAAACAGGACTTTTACTAAAGTTTACATTAGCTAAGAACAATCTAATTCGGGCCATGTTCCATGGCTCTCAGGTAGGCTTAACACACTATTTCTCCAAATACCTTAAAAGAAAGCATTATGAAATGGAGCAAGTGAATTTTGCAAACCCTACAGATCATATGTAAGGCCAAGTAGCTTTATTTTTCAGGTCAAGAAACCAGCTGAGGGAAGACTGATGACTCTTAAGTATCCCTAAGATTTATGGCCTCGGAAAAAGGAA
Organism: Caiman crocodilus; assembly: GCA_030014935.1. Classification (NCBI taxonomy): domain Eukaryota; kingdom Metazoa; phylum Chordata; order Crocodylia; family Alligatoridae; genus Caiman; species Caiman crocodilus. The sequence continues at coordinate 4,845,747 of JAGPOW010000229.1, forward strand.
TGCCAAACCTTAACCCATTTATCCCTGTACATAATGGAGGTCCACTTACAAGTGTTGTACATAAAGACATCATCTGATTCCTTGACCAATGTCTCAGCTCCTATTCTGCTAGAGTCCAGAAGACGGTGAAACCTGAATAAACTTCCTCTTATCTTATCTATTATCATTTTTTCTTTTTTGTGTCTAGAAAAAAACAAAAAGACATCACATTATATATATATATATATATATATATATATATATATATAATGTTATTGCCCTGTGTGCACACACAACCAACTCAAGCACATACATATTCAAAATTAGCAGCCTAGGCACATGCATACCTATCACCATTTCAAGCATATACACTCTCTAATGATAGTGACATGCAATCATACACAATACACATATACATACACACATATGCACAGGTTAAACACTAACTTAGGTGACAGTGTGCGTGTGTTGATGCCTGTGGTATGTATGCTTGGGGTGCTTGGTAACTAAAGAGCAAGTGGCAGAGATCAGGGGAAAAGGCAGTGGGGATGGAGCAATAGCAGTGGCAGAGATAAGGGGAAAAGGCAGTGAATATTAGACAATAGCAAAGAAACAGCAGTTTGCAGACAGAGAGGAGCTCAGGACAGCTGGAGCCACAGGAGCATGGGACAGGTGTTGGAGGTGGCGGTGAGCAAGAAGCAGGAGAGGGAAAAATGAGACAGAAGTTAGAGGGGCGAGGAACAGAGATTGGATCAGGGCCAGAACCATAGTAAAGCAAAACCCAACTCAGGGATCCAAATAACAGTTTTATTAAATGAACACTGTACTGTACAGCTTGGTTCCTACAGACACTCACACAATGGTAGCAGGAGAAAGACTCAGTGGAAGGACTGGAGTCCAGGTAGGGAAGAGAAACAGAGTCCAAGTCCTTGGTTGAAGAGAGAATGTAGGTGATAGCTACCTATCCAGGCTGGGAAGGGGTCCTCAATAGCCAGTCACGGTCTGTCTCCAGCAGGTGTTGTCCAGAGGGGGTTGCCAGCAGGTCCTCTGGGTTGATAGCGTGACATGGAACAGGTCTGGTCCAGGTGAAGATGGCATCCCCAGGAGTCAGTCTTCACTACCCCTTTTTATGGGGCAGACTACTTATGATCTCCTATGGTGAGGACGTGTCCAGGAAAGGTTGGCCCTGTTCCAGAGGGCTCCAGATGTTCATAATGAGCATGTGCAGCCTTGGCACAACGGTGGGTTGTCTCATCTTTTGTTTTTTGAATGCAGAGGGTGGTTCCAATGGCTGGGTCATTGGTCCAGGTACTGGTTTTGATGGTGAGGTGATTTAGTAGGGGGTCCTGCTATCATTGTGCTTCATTCATCCATTCATTTTTTTTGTTTCAGGCATTCAAGGAAAAAGAATTTACATGGGAGAGGTTACAGAATTGCAATATACTTACACAACAGAGCATGGGACAAGATAGGAACAAGATGGGAATGGATACTTGACATCACTTTAAAGACACAGGCCTAAACCATACAATATTAATATGAAGCAATAAAAAACAATGCACAAATGATAGGAATACAATATAATATAGTAAAAATCAATACAAACACAACAGAACACTTTACAATATATAAAAAAGGGACTTATTACAATAATGATTTGCAAGAACTTAGCTTACCTAGTACTACTTGTAATCGCTTATAAGGGATAGAGAGAGCAGAGAGGAAGTCAAAAATGGTTGGAGAAGGGGATGGAATCCATTTTAAAAATTAAAAAACAAAACAAAAACAGGGCGAGTTTGCTACAATGATTTTACTACTATGATTTTAGCGTGTGAAATTGTGGCTGTGTGTATAAGCAGTCAAACTCCACAAAATGAAGGTGCTATAGGGAAAAAAAACTCCCCAGGCTAAAATCTAATGAAAAACTGTCACGTAAAGATATTCATTAAAATACCACCTCCTAAAAGACAAGAAATGTGTCATCTGCTATTCTGATTACAGTTGGTAGCATTTATGAGTTAGAAAAAATGGCCACCAGCTTAGAATCTGTAATCATTGATTATCTCCGGAACTGATCTGATCATTTGATAAGATTGTATGATCTAACTTTGAACAATGTAGTGATCAGTTTATTTGGCAATGATTTAGCAGGTATATTACTTCATTTTTAATTTATTAAGAGCAATTTAGCTTTGACAATTTTATTTTTGCTTAAGAGTTTTCATAAAATTCATAAAAAGATGATGTTAAGTCACATCTCAGTCAACATGCAAAAAAGCAGTCCCATAACTAGGGGTGGGTAAGAGGGGACACCTGTCCCAAGTATTGGGACACATAGGCCTTCAGGCCTGGGTTTTGACCTTTGTACTTAGGTTAAACTGCATGATTAGCTTGAATTGTGGTCAAGACTTGCACCTGGTGAAAAGTAGCAGATGGAAAAATACTGTCCCTTACTTAAAAAGAAATTTGGAAATTGGCTAACTAAATTAAATAAATATAACCAGGGTGAAAAACGACCAGTCAGAGCAAAACCTACTCCCCACCTCAGAATGAAAATTCCAGTTAAGGGAAACCATACTTGGCAAACAGAAGCAAAATTATTAATATGCATTAGGAGGAAGACTTAAGCTAATTTTACATATTAAGAAATGCATGGTATATAAAGAGAGGTAAGAGGGTGTTGCTTTTGGAACCTACTTCGGAAAGATCTGGTCACCGATCTGATATTTAAAACTTGGATGAAAGAGTTAGGAACTCCGGACAAGACCTTATGGGCTGACCATGCAGTGATATCACATCCATCATATCTTGTGGTGGTGACCATCTTGTATTGCTTTTAACTAATTACAGTAATACAATTGTAATTGCTAAGAGCTTAACAAATTTGTTATTGGTAAGGAGTAACCATGTCCTAGGTCTTGGAATTAACACCTGGTACAAGGCCTAAATTAACATAACCAGACGTAACACAAGTGACAAGTAAGGAGCAGTGCTGGAATTTCCCCCACCCTTGAGGTGTCTGCACCCCAGCAACAAGAGCAGCCCCATGGTTTACCCACATCATGAAATCCAAAATAGTCCCTAATTGCTGCAGCTGCTTTAAGAGCCAACAGCCAGGGTGGATACAGCAGGGAGCACCTGTGACACCAGCTCAGCTGGAGATGGTTTAGGAGTTCCTGATATAGATAGGACTGCTGTAACTCTGACCTCTGCTCTCAGACCACATATCCTTCCTACCCTATATCAGAAACACACCACCCCACCATGCTATCTCTTGCAGAGTTTGTCCAGGACACCACTGCTTGTTTTATCTCTACAACGTGCAGCATTCTTGGGAATACAGGTGGATATCAGCCTAAAAACCTGACCCCAATTCTTTGTTTCTCACAAAATGTCATATGCAACTGTTTATAGAAACAGTGCTATATAAATGTCAAATTAGTCACCTCATTTAAACAGAGAAGTTTAAAATTTCCACTAGAATGTGGCTGGCAAATTACCATGGTAACAGCTCTTCCTATTCATAAAATTAGTTAACACTGAGGGTCCGTCCACCAGAGGAGCAGTAGATGGTCTAAAATGAATCCAAGGGGCTCAATTTCTTTATGGCACCCATAATGCTGTTAACAGAATAACAGGTGATCACAGAGTAACACATTCCTATTGGTGTGTATAACAATGAGAGTATAAGTATTTAAATAGTTTGTGAGATCTCAAACTCCTTTTTTATGTTTCTAGACAAACCAGAACTAGACAGTAAATAGGGGTACTTAGGGTTCTTGTACCCATGTTGGGGGCTTAGTCCCCTAAATTGAAATGGTGGGGGATTTTTAATTGTGATGATTAAAAATCCACATTTTCAATTCAGGGGCTTCCATCACTGTTACAGAAAGAGGCCTGATCCTTCTTTCTTTTTTTTTCCCAGGACATCTGCCTGCCTCTCCCATGGCTAAGGGGTGAGCTGCTAACAGGCCAAGTGGCCCCTAGGCTGCAGGGGGCCCTGGTCCTTCCTTCCATGGCAGCAGCACACCCCAGCCACCCAGGCCAGCTGCTAGTAGGCTGCAGGCTACCCCAGGAAAAAAAAAAAAGGATTGGGTCCCTCACTGCTTTTGCCTTCAGCCCACCTCTGCCACAGCTGGGGTGGGCAGGGTGGAGAGGGCAAGCATTCAGATTAAAGGGTGCAATAATACAAGTAGCTACACTGCAAACTAAACTACATAGAGATGTGGTTTATTTTGCAACTTAAAAATTCATTTGAATCACAAAAAAAACAAACAAAAAAACCTGTACGTGTAAAATGTAGCACAATTAAAACTACAAAAAAGGGCAATTTTTGTCATGTGTACAAGTGCCCCAGACTTTGCGTGTTGCAAGTGGTTGGTTAACATTGCAATCTGGTGTCTTGTTACTTCTATCATGTAATGATCAAATGGGAACAACTGGTGATAAGAATGAGATTCTAATCCAGAAATATAGTGAGACTTCAAAGGGAAAGTGAAAAGAAAACTGCAGCCTACAGTTACTGGGCTTAAATAAAATCATAGGTTTAAAAGTATATGACTGTTTGAAGAATCTTGACTTTTGATAATTTAGTAGCTAATTGATTCAAATATATCACGAGACTCGACTAATAATATAGCAGATGACAAAAAGATTGTCTTTTTTATTATAATGTAGTATACCAGTTATGTAGTATAATTTAGTAGTAGTAGTAGTAGTAGTAGTAGTATTACTTACCATTAAATTAGCAGCCTAACCCCCAACAAGCCACCTCACAATAGGTTTAAATTGCATTAACAAGTTTTGCATTTGCCCTCTGCTGCTTATGTCAATTTAAAGCCAAGGATTTTAAATGGGCCATCAAATAGTATACTCCATTTTATACTAGTCTTAGCTTCAGGGTTAATGTCATACTTATCAAGATAAAATTGACCAGTCTCGTTATATTTTTCCCCCATAATCATAACACTGGACTTTTTCATTTTTGGCTTGGATCTTCAAAATCTACAAGGACCATTTCTTTGCCATTTCTGTGTTGATTTTTCAGAAAACTTGTATGATGTCATTTCTACTCCCTATCTGGAGCATGTAATTATCTAGCATGTTATTTACAATTTTTATTATTAGCTATATAATTGAAAATTCATTGTTGTTGTGCTTTGGTGAAGAAGATAATGATCCAGCCCCTACTTATGAAACTGAAATGCTATTTTCTTAGGAGAGTAATAGAAAGTGAACACAAAAAAGTGTGGTCGTTTAGAAATCAAAGGAATAACTATTCACACTTCCTGCATTGTTTACTCCAATCTGCTAATACCAAGAACTAGATCTGCCAGCCAGTGGAAGAGAGAGAACTCTCCATCTTCTGAAATGCCCATCAGTTTTGTTTTGTTTTCACAATGGGAAGCAGGCCTTGTAATAATGATAAGAACTTTAGAGTGGAAACTGAAGTTATATGGCTATCTTGTATGAATGGGACAGTTAGAAAGCAGTTAATCACTTGGACTAAGCAGCCATATGGGCAAAGTTACCATGTATTAGGGCTGTGAGAAACTTCAGTCCCTGATTCAATTCAGTAGAGATTTGGT
>JAGPOW010000229.1:4851413-4877371 GCA_030014935.1 Caiman crocodilus
TCGAATCAAAGGACCCTTTAATCTCTCTGAATTAAATTGTAACCCTCTGAATCGACTTGGAAAGATTTGGACATAGACACAGATTTAATTTTTTTTTCTATATACCTCTAGATAGCAGGGGCTTGTCAATGCTGAGATCCTGGGGGTGCATGGAGTGTCCTGCAGAAACACAGGGGGCTCCCCAAGGTACTTGGAGGCAGACCCAGAAGTGGACCAGAAGCAGATCCATCGGGGAAACACACAGAGGGGCCTCACCACATCCCCAACCCCGCTTGGTGTATGGTGCCTCCTGGATCTGGGGCGGGGGGCACCCAGAGTCCCCCTGTGGCTGATTGCTGAATTAGGGAGGCACAGGAGGCCCCCCAGCATGCTTCCTGGCAGAACCAGAAGTGGACCTGAAGTACTTGTGGTCCACTTCTGGGTTTGCTGCCAAGCACGTGCAGGCCCTTCCCCTGTCCCCCCCCCCCACACACACACACCTGTGGGATACTCTATATGCCCCAAGATCACAGCTCTCATGAGCTGTGCCTGCTACCTCAAGATATACAGAAAAAACTTTCAATGCTGCATCTATGTCTGAATCACTAATTCTCCAAATCAGCATTGAATCTTCAGATTCAGCTGAATCAAATCAGGGACAGTGATCCGAATCAACTAATCAAATCACTGTCCCCAGTTCAGGATGAATCCAAATCCAATAGGGCCTGCTTTGCACACCCCTACCATCTATGTGCATGTGAGCATCCTGCTGGTGCTGTAGGTGTTGCTGTTACTCCCTGGTGTATAGTATTGATGCTCTTCTTACTTGCCCACCATGCCTGGTTGGAAAAATAGATATAATGAGAAAAAGAACACAGAGTTTTGGGAGGTGATCTCCTTAAGACACTGTCAGATACTGGCTGTAGTCTCTTCACAGGGCTCCTACCTCCCCTTCACCTTGTCCTGACCACACCTGTGCTGTTCCAGCCCTTGATATCACTTTTGGAGATTTGTTCTGTTCTCTTCATCTGGTGGGGTCTCATGGTCACAAGAGTCCCCTTTGTCTCCTTTTTGTGATACCACAATTATCCCTAGAGACAGCATTCTGCTGTCCTCCCTTGCACTGGGTTGTTTGCTTCACAGCCCGGGTGAGGATTAAACAGTAGTCCTCTGCTTACCACTTTGTGTGCATTGGCCCTTTAAACCCTCAGGGTCCCAGCCTCTGGCATTCCTTAGTAATTCAGGCAACTGACTCTAATTCTATTGTTGGCTGCCAATCCTCTTCCTTGAGTACCCCCCACCAGATAAGGAAAGTTGAAGAGTTTAACCATCTCCCTGCAGCTCCTCACTCTGGCTTCTCCAGTTTCTTCACCCATAGGCAGATCCTTCCCCAGCTCAGCACTCACCCTGACCGGTGCTCACCTGCTCTTTCCAGACATTGCTTCAGCTCCTCTGGCTTTGGTGAGTCCCTGCCTCTGGCGTTGCTCAGCAAATTGCCTTTACTTCACCCCTTGTCATGGTACCGCTCTCTCTGGCTGGCCCCTAACCTGGGGGTAATCTGTCTCTTCCCTCTGCATGGCTTTTACCTCCTGACTCCCCCAGGAGGCAATCCACCCAGTCTCTGCTTCCATATGCAGTCTTACAGGGATCTGGGCACGGGCTTCATTGGAAACACCTGGGTTCCCAGTGCCCGGCATCATTCTGCCTTTCCCTCTATAGTATGGCCATGGGTAAGTTTTCTTCTTTGTGACGACCTATCCCATTTCCCCCCATAACAGGCACCATATCTGGTGCCCTGTTACAGTGTATCATGTTAATTAAAAGAATCGAGTATATATTATAGGGTTATCCAGTAGGATCACGTAGAGTCAGAAAGAGATGGAGATATATGTACAACTTTCTTTGCAATAGGACAGCTAGAAATTAAGCCCCAAATTTAATTTCTTTATTAAAGTGAAGAATCTTATGTGTCTTCTTAAAACTAATAAGAGAATTTTTGTTCAACTGAAGATCCAATACATGGAAACAAAACAGCAAGATATTCATATCTGAAGTTTCCATATTAGCTTGCTTTTAAAGACAACCCTCTACGTAGGGTAAATTGTCAGTGATCATAAACTGTGGCAGAGTAGTGCTTTTTGACAGATATGATTTTCTAGTTCCTTTATACTCTGATTTTTGTGTAGCATTGCCCTTTAAAAATACAGCAATAAATCAGTGCTGTTTCCTGAACTGTAATGTAAAAAATGACAAAAGAACAGCATAACTCACACAAATAGAATGTTATGCTAATTCTCAAATCTCTCACTAAAGGCAACAGAGTTTAACTTTGAAACAAGGCTGTTATTCATCTTGTCCATTAAACCATATTTCAAATAAACAGTGTAATTTTATTATCAAGCCCATATTGCTTTATTCTCATGACCTGTTATGACATTGCATTTAATAACAAATAATTCATACAACCTCCTAGCTGCATTTTTCAGATTGAAAATGCAGGAGAGAGAAAAGCTAATGCAAAGAAATGATTTTTAGAAGAAATTGGAATATTTCCTAATTGTTTATTATATATGTATTCTCCTTCCATAAATCAAGCCTTTAAAATTCCACATTCTTCAAGGCTTTAATGTTATTTGAATCTCTGAAACATTCATATTTAATTTCTCAGCAGTGTCACAATTCAAGTGCTGCACTTTAGTGTCTGCAACAGTCAACTGTTGATTTATTTTCTTTCAGGCAAAATGCAAATAGTCTCTTAAGAGGTTTACTTATAACAGTTGTGTTTGAGTTTAAATATACGCACTGAATAAATTAAAAGCCACAGCAACATCATCTTAATTTTAAAAATTCAGGCGAATCTTATTTACAGTTTAAAAAAAATAAGACTTGCATTTTTCCTACCCAAAAGAGCTGGAAGGGAACAAATAAATGGCCTATGGGTAATCCCCAACGTAGGGGCATGCCAGCACAATGAATGAGGACAGAAATTAGTACACTGGTGACTGCACGTCATTCTGTTCATTCTGGAATAACTTCTAGGAACCTACAATGGGTTTTCCCAACAATAAATCAGCTTTTCTAACATACAATGGGAGATGACGGGCCCCTGGCACAGTCCAGAGTCCTTGAGGAATAAAGCTTGCACAAAACTACCGTTCCACTTTTCCAGTCTGCATTTCTGTAGCTGGTTCACAGAATCTGTGTATTCTCCTTCACATTTTGTAAAACCAGTCAAAATGTGGAGTGCACTGGAACATGGTCCATATAAAAACTTGAGAGCCTAGACCCCAGTCTCATGGATCTTGACCAAATGCAGAGACAGACCACCCTCCACATTATGGAAGAACTCTTCCTTCCCAAGCCTCAGTCCATCCTGCAGCAAGGAGAAGGAGCAATCCAACCCATAACTCAAAGGTATTTAGGTGCTTAATGCTCATAAATTTCACTTTCCAACTATACCTTCTGCAAGGATCTAGTACTCTGTATGAAAAGGATATGCTTATTCCTCCACTGTACAACAGTAAGAAGGATGTAACATTCAGGAACAGCCCATAATATAGGAACAAACCAAAATGCATAATGATAGATGCAACTGGCTGGGCACATTTCATGGGGGGAAATAGGAGGGAGAGGGATGCAGGACTAAAGACTCCCGAGGCACAAGAGCAGACGAGTAAGACACAGAAATGTCTGCCTGCCTCACAATGAATCATTTCATTGGGGGAGGGTCGTTTCATTTTGTTTTTACAATGGAAGCTTCTACCCCAATCAATCTTTTCCCTCAGAATATTTCAACAAAGTCCACTTTCCAAGAGGAAAATGTTTTGTTGAAAAACCTTCAGGCAGCCCAAATCATTTATTTGAGATTGCAGAATTATCTGAAAGAAAGATCGTCTTGCCCATAAGGCACTGAATGAGGAATTCTCTCTCCATGAATGACATTGGGCCAAGTTCCCCCATTTGTAAACTGTTTTTTATTTGATGGGCACTTCCTCACTTTGTAAGGATTTTGAGCCAAATTTTAAAGTGTGCTTATTTCTGAAGGGTAAAAAGCTTTATAGAAATACCCGTTTTCTCAGTATTGCCAATACTACCAGTAACTGATTATTCAAGTTACAGAAACATATTCCTTGCATTGTAACAATTTTTTAGTTAAAAATAGGGTTTGATGACCTATCCTAATCTTACTGGGGTCAACAAACCTTTGGCAATGACTTCAATATAAGCAGGCTAAAAAAAAAAAAAAATCTGTAAAAAAAACTGTAAAAAAAACCCAAACAAACAAAAAAAACCCACACACCCCACCAAAAAACCCCTTAAAACCAAGATAACCACGATGTTATATAACCTGCAGTAAAATGAATTTCTGATAAAGTCCTTCCCCCTGACCCCTCCCCAACTTAAATAGTTTGTTAACTTCCATACCAACTCAAATTGCATCTATACAAAGAAAGCTGAAAAGCTTGTAAAAGAAAGATGTTTGTTTTCAGTTTCTTAGTTAGTCTCATGTCTGAACCAAGGTATCATCCCTGAACTAAGAGTTTTAAAATTTTGCATTTCTTTTTGCCTCAGATCAACATGGCTACCAAATACAACCCTGAAACATGGCATGTGCCTTATTTTAGTCTATTTTGGAATTATAAACCTTTTTCCTAAACAAGAAAGAAAGATTTCTACACCTCCCTGCTTTTCTGCCATCTAACACCATCAAGGAAGAAAAACTGCCTTATCTACACATCAGAAAGTAATTCACACAAATGAACTCTCATTGACCCAGAGGAACATGCATCTACCTTCAGCTTTCTCTGTGCAAAATGAAGTTTATTTTTTACCTAATGGGACTTTGACCATCTTTAATTCTCCCTCAGCCTGAAAAAGGGTGCGTGCCCAAAAGCTTGCAAAGAAAAATATTTTTGTTTGTGATTTCTTAGTTAGTCTTATAAAAGGTATCATCTCTGAACCAACGGTTTGAGAGTTTTGCCACTAGGCATAGCGTTTATTTTTAGAATTAATGCTTCATGCAAAATGAAAAAAATATTACTGGTTTTAAACTGTATCTTGTGCCCAAGAGGACACTGTCTTTTACATAAGATGTAATCTATTTAGAGTTATAATTCTCTTTTAAAAAGAGAGAGTAATATCTGAAATCCCAGTTTAAGTAAACCTTACCTTTCAGAGAGACAGGAGGAAGTCACGCAAATAATTTGCTAGAAATAGTTTATTCAATGAACTTAGTTTCCTTTATTATTCCCGATTTATTTTCAGCAGGTTATTATTTTCTGTATATTTGTTCTTTTAATGTAGCCAATAGTTTTGGGTTTTTTTCTGTAATATTCACCTGGTCACTCATGAATATTATATCTTTAACATCAAATTTTGATTAAATCAGTGTACCATTTTGCAATTCATTGACTATGGCTATCTCTACTAATAAAATACTTTTCTTAGATGCCTGCAGAAAGTGAACTATAAAAATATCTGAGCATGGTCAAAACCAATTTGTTTGCCAATTAAAAAGAACAGTCACAGGATATATTTTTTTTTACTAACGTCAAAATTTTACCTTTAAAATTAAAAATACTATTAATGATTATTGAAGTATCTTATCTAGTAAAAATGTAATCACTCAGCCATTGGTTATATGACACTCACTACCTTTAACAGGTTCCTGTTTCCCAATATCCACTGAATACACTGGAAAAAGCCCTTATTTCTAGTAAATCCATTATCTGAAATAATTGGTTTCCCTCCATGATGCAGAGGCTATGCTGTATAATGTTGGGAAATGCATACTCCAAATGATGAGGAGGAAATCAGTTTTGCTCTCAAATGCTTTTCTTGCCCTTGATATAGACAAATGCTTAAATTAACACCCCTTTTTTGTGCATGAGTGTTTAATCCCTTTTAAGACAAAATACTAAGTATATCCAGGAAATGCAATGTTCAAATACAATCTGACGTTCAACAGAGCATTTGGTACTCAATGTTCTTATCTTGCATGAGTGATCCTATCAATTGAAACCTTAAAATAGATATGCAATTTTGACAGCTGCGAAGAGGTTAATTTTACAAAGCACAAAATCCTTCCTGTCCTCTTCAGTCAGTATATCTGTACTCCCCAGAGACCATTTTTTCCCTTCATTATAGTATCAGGCATGGTTTTAATTAGTCAGATATTAAATCGTAAGAGTAATTTAACATTTTGCAAGTACTGAATAGATTCCTCCTCTTAAAATCAAAATTCTTCATCTTATTGTAAACCACTGTTGGAAGAGTTTAGAAAGTAGTTAACAAGTTTTATATCAGACATTGTATTATGTTAATGCTACAGTAAGATACATGCTTCACTCAACCACAACCTTAAAAGAATGGAAATAAGAAAAGTTAAGGAGTAAGGGCACTAAAATGGCCCCACAGCATGTCAACCTTTTTATGAGCCACCTGGAAGGAGAATTCCTTAAGAACTGCACCATCAAACCCTTGCTATACTTAAGATATATTGATGACATCTTCATCATTTGGACTGAAAACCTTCAAAGCTCTGACTGAGTTCCATCAGAAATTCAGCAATCACCATACCTCCACCCAACTTTCTCTAGAATACTCCAGCACCAGCATCTCCTTTTTAGACACGATGATCAGTATCCAGAATGATAAAATACAGACCAGGTTATACAAGAAATCCACAGACCAACATACATCTCTGCACAGAACCAGCAATCACTCTAAACACACCAAAAAAGCTGATATACAGCCAAGCCCTCAGATACCACCACATCTGTACTGAAGAGAACACCCGGGATTGCCACCTCACCAATCTTAAAAAAGCTTTTACCCAACAAGCAGACAAGGTTCCTTGGGTGAATTTGATATCTTTTATTTGGGTTGGTCTAATAAAAAATATCAAATTCACCCAAGGAATCTTGTCTGCCTATGTCCTTAGACCAACACAGCTACAACCTACACCCCTTCAAAGGACACTCCAGAGAGATAGATCACATGTTTGAAAGCGCCACCCGGATACCACGTGAAGAACTGCTGCAGTACAGAAAAAAAAACAACACAACAAATCACACACCGCTGGTTATGACATATCACCCCTTCCTTGAACCTGTATGAAAAATCCTCAAACAACTGCAATGCATACTAGAAAGAGATGCTATTTTTAAGATCTTCCCAGAACCACCCATCCTAGCCTTCAAACAAGCACCAAACCTCGCTAACCTCATCACCAGAAGCAAACTTCCTCAAGCCCAGAACACACCAAAAGTATCTAGACCATGCTACAACAAGAAATGCAGAACCTGCCCACACATCTCCATCACCCCCACTATTACTACACTCCACAACAGTCATCAGCATTCCTGGATCTTACATTTCTGGAGGTGCAGCTGTAATATACCTCATCCAATGCACCAAATGCCCTGATGGAAAATACGTAGGAGAGACCAAACAACAATTGCACACCAGAATGAACGCACACCGGAAATCTATCAAAGACAGAAACACCCAATTACCAGTGGGGTCACATTTCTCACAAGAAAACCACTCTCTCCAAATCTCAGTCCTGATCCTCAAAGGAAACTTACACAACACTTCCCAGAGACAAGCCTATGAACTCCACTTCATCAACCTCCTGCATACTGAAAATCATGGATTAAATATAGACATTGGATTTATGGCACATTATAATCTGCTGACAATTGACTCCCCAGCCCAGGCTCTGGCTTCTTTACTTTTCATTCCATCCAGGAAGAGCACACACCATCTGTTGGAACTTCCTTAGCCTAATGAAGGGTTTTTGAACCCAAAAGTTTGCTTAATAACTATTCTCCAGCTATTTGGGTTGGTCTAATAAAAGATATCAGATTCACCCAGGGAACCTTGTCTGCCGGAATAAAACTAGTACGTTCTTTTTCGTCTTCATATTACCCATTACGCTATTCACAAGACTATCAAATAACTGGGTAGGCTGAGGAAGGGCAATGTAATACTTGAAAGCTTGTCTATATCTATCCTTCCATTTGTATAATCATTTGCTGCTGTGCAGAGTGGAAACACAATCGCATCTTTCTGAAAAGAAATTTGACTGTCTCCCAGATTCATCTGATCAGACCTATATTTACAACTCTACACAAAAGTTTTCCACACTGTCCTCATGCTGCTATGTCTAAAGTCTCTGAATTGTATAATGATTTTTTGGCTGCCACTGAGGTAATATGCCCACATTAACATTTTTACAAAAAAGAATATCGATAAACTATCTCTTTTCTTTCTGAGAAAAAATATAATAATCAAAATGTTTATTATTCTATGGTTTATTATGTTTGTAAGTGCAGAACTCACTAAGGGAGAGTTAAGCCAAATAAACTGGTTTTGTGGTTGGCTCTGAACTGTTTTTCCTTACCTCCTTCCTCTCTTTCCCATTGTCATATGAACTCATCTCTGTCTTGCATTTGAACAGTACAAAACACAGTTGCACCCTAGTGTCCATCTGTGTGATGATACATGTTACACTTACACTCATTACCACTAACCCTTTCCTCTACAGCCTCAAAATCTTGTTACTTGGTGTTGTTGTAGCCTCTTCTTCATTGTCCAGTCTCCCCACCTAAACTTGCTGTTCTCTCCAGTAATGGTTTTCCCACCATTTCTTTCTGTGTCTGTGTGTATCTATAAAAGGACTGAATCATATATTTCACCCTAAGAATACAGCTTTTAAAAAGGCACCCAAAAAATGCATTTAAAGTGAAAGATTTTTTTCTTCTTTTTTGTTTTTCAATTAAACTCTGTCACATTATTTTCCATCTGGCATTGCTCCACTACCTATGAAAGACTGTTATTACCTCGATATAATCATTTAACTGGAAAGACATACTTCAGTTCCTTGTAGTCAAAGATGAGGCAGATCAATCCATGGCTCAAAAGCTCCTGGTGTTATAAAGAGAGTTGCAAACGGTTGCAATTTCTCTTTGATAATAACCTGGAAAATTAGATGGCTCTCATTGTTGAATTGTGTTGACATACTTGTATTTCCCTATTATATCATAAAGCCTACTTCATTCAGTATGACTAACATTATTTGCCAACATCTTGACATAATGTAACCCCCATGAGTTTGCTTCATTGATCTTTCCATAGATTTGAAAGATCATAATATTTGACACTGTAAGATCATATCTGTTGATTCACATTGACATGCTTAGAATGTTATGATCACATTAAATCTCGCTTCAGCAAACAGGTAATTATCAGCATCACAAAAATTATAACAATTAACATAAAGCATTTTCAAAGTTTCTTTTAACTTAAGTATCTCAATCATTTCAAAATAATTTTTGTTAAAGTAGGAGACATTGTCTTCTAATTTAAGGACTAAGAACTAAATTCACACAGGTAAGTGAGAGTCATAATACTTAGCATTTCCCAACCTCACTTTCAGGAGTCTGATCCCTGCAAGGGAAACCAATGTTGAGTTAAGTACCCAGCTTCTCTTAACAAGGCATAGGAGATCTAAGTACCTCAGAATGGGATTCACACATGGCACTATCAGGCCTGAGGAACTACGTAAGGCAGCCAATACAAAAGAATACAGAAGGTGCCTACAGACATTTGCTAGGCCTGTGCAAAGTGGCTAATATTCGCTTCAGATTTGGCCGATTCGGGGGACAGTGATTCGATTCAGGTAATTCAAATCACTTGGCCAAATCGATTCAGGACAAATCTCCAAACCGAACAGGTCCTATCCCTCACCAGCTCTCCCAACCCCATCAGTGGCTGCCCTGCCCAGCCTCAGCATCCTGGCACTTTAATAAAATAAAATATAATAAAAAAAGCCCTGCACTCATTGGCTCTTGCCAGGTGGGGAGTGATCCCTGTTGCCCCCCACTACCCTGCACTCCATGGCAGGATTCTGCCATGAGCCCCCAGGTGAGTGCAGGGTTTTGGTTTGTTTGTTTTTTAAAGTGCCAGGACACTGAGGCGAGGCAGGGCAGCCATTGACAGGACTGGGAGAATGGTGGGGGTGGGCAGAGGGTGCCCAGGAGGGCTGGGGGAGCAGGCAGGGGATGGGGCCTGGTGGGGGTCCCACCATGGTCCCCTCCCTGCTCCTCCAGTCCCTACCCCACCACCTCCTACTGACTGGTACAGAGCCTGGGTCCAGTTCCCTGCAGCAGTGAGCAGGGAGTGCCCGAGTCTCTGAATCTTTTCTGAATTGATTTGGAGGCTTCAAATCAATTCAGACCTTTTAAGTGGTTTCCTGATTCAATTTCAATTAGGAGATTCAACTGCCAAATTGGGCCAAATCGTCTCTGAATCAAAACAGCAACTGAAACTTTGTATTGCCCCAACATTTACCAGTCTATGATCACATAGGTTTGCATTAAGGGTGTGCAGATGCTTGTGGTGCCAGAAACCATACCAGGAACACAATGTAAATATCTGGGGGTAGAGGCAGCGGCTAGAGCAAGGAGGGAGGGATTTGGAAGGTCTGGGAGAGTTGGTGGGTCCATGGGGGGATGGGGTGTCCATCTGGGGACTAAAAGGATCCCAGTCAGTGTCAGAGGTGGCAGGTACAAAGAGCCAAGCCCTGGGGCTGGGGTGAGTGGCTGGGCCCTGAGGTTGCACTCCAAACTTGGGCAGATGTTCAACAGATAAGGCTAACCTGTTCCCAGTCTGTTAGTTTACCTACTCTGGTGAACTAAATTAGATTAGGTCCACTATTTTTGGCCTAATTTAAACCCCCCGAACATCTGCATGAATCTTGATCTAAAAGTAATGTCTGCACATATTTAGAGAGTAGTGTATCTTTAGTCCTGCCTTTCTCCAGAGCTGAGGAGAGACAGGGGTAGATCTAGAGGGATGCATTATTCCACTTTTACCCTCTTTGATGCCTGCTCCACCCAAAGTTTAAAACCAACTGCCTGCCAATGGCAGCAGCATTTTTAGTCAGGCAGTGCTGATAGAGTCACTTGACTTCATGGCTTACTGTAATCTACCTGATCCTTTGTAAACTCTTCATTCCATAGATGTTAATACTCTCTTTTTTTTTAATGGTCCTGATGTTCACCAGTCAAGCTACCCTTTTTTCTGCAATTCTGCTGTCTATAGCTGTTCCTGGTAATGATGCTTCTATTTCATGGCCCTACAGATTTTATTAACTCATGCCAATGAAGTTATATTTGTTTTTGCTGCAATAAACCCCTATGCCCTTTGCACATTAGTAAAGATTCTATTTTTAATTGGAGAAAAAGTGTGTGTTGTTTCATATGTGATGGTGATGCATCTCATCACCTGTACCCCACTTTTCAAAGATCTTGATGTGCGCATGAGGAAAGATCTCTTCCCCTTCGTGATTCAAAGTTCTAAACCCTCTGCTGGAGTTAGGAACCTGAGCTAACTCAAACACTTATTTTAGAAACAGATAGAAGACAATGCCAAATTCTGTACAATAAATGAGTAGTTAGAACACTTGCCCATTATATGAGAGGCTGGGTTTTAATTCTCTGCTCCGCCCAAGTAGACCATCTTAGTGGATTTAAGATCTCATGCTTCTCACCTCCCAAGACAGACAGAGGGGGAAAATGATCCTCTCACATTCCAGGCAAATATTCTTAACTACTCAGTTTGGAGTTCACCCCTGAATATAAGGGGTGTACTAGCAGCATATTTTCCTCCCCTCACTTTGGAGGAGGAATGCTTTGGAAAGCATCCAAATAGGTATGCTTGGGACAGACCTTCTGGATTAGGCTCTATAGAAAGATCAGTGGAAAAACAACTGTGAATCCTAAGTTTAGGCATCTGATTAGACACTGTCAGCACCAAGGGGTCCCCTGAGCAGGCTCAACTAAAGAGGTCCAGATTTCTGGAAACTTTAATGTGAAAACTAGAAGTCCCTACAGACTTCAGTGCCCATACACATGCAGCAAAGCTGCTTCATTGTGGTGTAGGTGAAAGTGTTCAACAATCTTAGTTAGTTAGTTTATAGGTTAGTTATAGGTTAGTTTATAAGGTACAAGTCTTTCCACCACCATTTTCCAGCATGGGGACACCAATACACATGATGCTCCAGACACTGTAATTAGAGTGGTTCTCAAAGGTATGCTAATTAAAGCATCCTTCCCCCTACTCCTTCCAGGGCACATGTATAAATGCCTCTAGATCTGGTCGAGCTGAATGAGATTTTTAAGATCCTATTTTTTTAACCTAGTTAACTAAATCAGCAGTTAAGTAGGATTTAGGCACATAGAGCCTTTTGTGGATTTAGTTCTAATACCTTTTACCTTCATAACTTAGGGGGGAAAAGTCCAAGTTTATTCCTAAAACTGAATAAAAATCAGTCTAAAATTGGTATAAACTTGTTTAAAAGCTTAAGAACTCATAAATAGCATATTTTTAAATCTTTGTTTCAGCTAAGAATTTCTACATGAAGATTCAACCTAAAGTACTAGGATGAGGCACCAAATGATCCATCTCCACCACCCAAAAATTAAATTTCATATGAAAAGCACCTCAGCCAGGTTAGTAATAGTACTTACACAGACAGCACTCATTTTATTTCACATGTACTATGAAAAGTTGTATATGTTGCTCCCCGTTCAGCTCTGCTAAAAGTGCCATTGGCTACTAGAAGTCAGACAACTTGTACCTTGCTAGCTGTCTCACAAGTCTCTACAGGCTAGTCAAGTAAATACATTAATACATATCTATTCTTCTATGCCTGAATGCAAAATAATCCAATTGAAAGGTGCTTTAACCAGAAAAAGTGGTACATCAAAATCTGCCAGGCCTTCTTTGAATTTATGGAATTGAAGATGATCACAGAACTAATTTATTGTTCTGTGACTGAGAGTCCATCATGTATTAGAGCTCATCTGTTTTGTGATTTAAAACCATCTATGTGAGTGCTTTAGAGCTATTTCTGAGATTCCCCAAGCTGTTTTAGTCACAAAATATATGAATCATGAAGGCAGTGAAAGGTTTATAAAGTTGTACCATTCTTAAATCTTTTCATGTCTAAAACAAGAGACAATTCTGGTATAGGTCTTTTTAGGACAAAAAGGGGAAATTACTTGAATCTTTTAAGACTGGAATCTTAACACTGAATAGCTACTACACTGTACTATGTTGGAATATATTTCATTTTTAACCTATTGAGATCCATGCAGTAGCTTTAAGATGGTTCTCTCTTCTGCTGATCTCTGAAGTGCAAAATGAGGCTGTGTTGTATGGGTTGTATGAATGTATACTACACTGTGGGCCAAATACCAGGTTGCATCCACTGTTTCCAGAAGAAGAGTAATTAGTAAACCTCACAGGGGATAAAAAGGGCAAAACCTTGTTTATTGATCTCAACCCCAATCTTAGGGCTGTCCTACCACCAGCCCATTTCCTGCCATAAAAGAAAAGAGAAGGCTGATTTCAAAACCATTGGTGAGGGAATTCTCATCAATTAAATCTTCTTGTTTAGCATGAACAAGTATCTGGACCTTGAAACTAAAAGACATGCATCTTCCACTAAATGCTAATGCAGGGGTAGGTAACATTTTTAGATGGAATGCTGAAAAAAATGCAATGTCTACCTTGTAAGGTGCTGGAGTGCCAGCATGACAAAAACAAAACTGGGGCAGAGGGTATATGGCAGGATGCAATGCATATTAATATAGTTAATAATAATAATAAATGTTACTTTTTTTCTTTACAGTAAAATACCAGGTTTTCTAAAATTTTAAACCTGGTGATAAATAAAACTTCAAATACTACCTTTGTTCTTGTGTATTTTTTTTTTTTTGTTAAGCATGTTATGATGAGAAAAAGAAATACTTTTAACTTTTAAGAAGTGTTTAATTCAGGGAGGGTGATAAATCGGGGCCAGTAGAGATTATGTACAGGTTGGCCCAAAAGATCTGGGCCTCATGGACAAGGCCTGGGTTCATGGCCTGCAAGGCCTACCCGTATACTCTAGACAAAAAACAAAAACACAAAGAACAAAAGGAGTACACACATACATACATATATACAGTTCTGCCAGTAAGGATGCCCAGGGGGGCCTCAGGACATCACAGGCTGACCCACACGGACCCGAGGTCCCAGCTCACTGGATACGTCTTTGCACCTTGAGCAGCTGGTGTCACAGGTCAAGGAGCAAGCATCCCACCTCGACTTGGCACATTGCCCCCTCGAGGGCCCAGCATTCCTCAAAGGTGGACACCGTCCACTGGAGGACTGCATGCTTGAATTCAAGTGAGAGGTGGGCCCACACCAGCAGGTGGAAGAGCTGCAGGGTGTCATCCATCCCGGTCCCGATGAGCCAGTTTTGCTGGTTCTTTAGGGTGGCCATCTTGACCTGGCCCACCAGAAAGTTGGCCAGGCTGACTGTTTGGCCACCTGGTACAGGAAGGAGCAGATGTAAGTGTCCTCCAAGAAGTCCCAGTCCAGCGACCGAAGCAGCACTCTGAGGGTGGCAAAGAGCGGCCGCAGACAGGGGCAGTTGAGGAAGGCATGTAAAACATCCACGTCCAGCACCACCGGGCAGAAGGGGCAGGCCGCCAAGGCCACCAGGTCCAGGTGGCGCACAAAGGTGCCAGTGGCCAGGATGCCATGCACTAGTCATCACTGGAGGTTGCCAATCTTCTTGGAGGTGGGTGCCTTGTACAGCATGCGCCACACTGAGGTCATGGGCCACACCAGGCACCACCACTACATGGTGTCAGGGCAGCTGGCCAGCACCTGGATGTGCTCAGTGCACACAACCCACACGTAGAGTCCCTTCTGGGGACGTGTGCCAAAAGGGCAGCCCATATTGCTGCCGGAGAGCACAGGGAGCCTAAGCAGTGTGTTGAGCTGCTCAGCCAGCTCACTGGCCACTGCTGGGATGACCAGCAGTGATGGGAAGGTGGGAAGGCATCACTTACAGCATCTGCGGTGGGGAGTGTCTGGTGAGCCTGGAGGTAGCCTTCTAGGGTGGTCGCTGCTTCCATCGGGAGGGTGGCCCTAACAGCCCGCAGTGCGGACGGAGCGCAGTGCCATCTGGGCAGCCAGGGCTTCGGATGACAGCCAGCCTGACTGAGCAGGGTCCAGGAGGTGCCCCAGGCAGGTGGTGTGTGCCTCAGTGAGAGCAGCCACAAGGCTGGCAGAACCCAGACTTGGTACGACATGCTACAGGGCTGGGTTGTGGACCAGGGGCTCTTGAAATAGTTGCAGAGAACGCAGGCACCTGGCTTGGGGACAGAGATGGAAGGCAGCCTGCCAGACCCACACCATGCTGTGGTAGAACAGGGGAAGGACCACCGCATTCAGGAAGGTGAGGGCCAGCATGAACAGCTCCCAGTCAAAACCAAGGCATCCCACTCGCTGCAGGAATTGGCATGCCAGCTGCCGCCATGGAAGGTGGCCCTCAGTATACAGAAGCTGCTGGAGGGCTTGCAGGTGGTAGGCAGCCACCCTGCTGGCCAGGTCGAACAGGCCCTGGCCCCCCTCATTGGTGGGCAAGTAGAGGGCAGCTCATGGGAGCCAGTGGTGTCCATCCCAGAGGAAGTCCCCTAGAAGCCGCTGCAGTCTTTCAAGTGGCTCCAGCAGAAGGTCCACCACAGTGCAGCGGTGCCACAGGGTTACCGCTGCCAGCTTGTTAGTGATAAAGACCCAGCCACGGTAGGAGAGGGTGGGCAAGAACCAGTGCTAGTGCTGCAGGTGGGCCTCTACTCTCTCTGCCAGGTCCTCCCAGGTGTGGCTTGTGAAGGTCGGTGGTCCCAGGAACACTCCCAGGGCTTTGAGGCCTTCTCAGTGTCAGGCGAGGCCCCTTGGCAGGTCCGGAGGTGGTTTGCTGGCCCACGTCCTGAGCAGGAGTGTGTCACTCTTGTCCCAGTTGATGCGGGCCAACATGACAAGCTTGTAGGTGCATTGGCAGTCCACCAGGGCCCACACATCCTCCTAGCTGCCCAGGAAGATTGTCACATTGTCAGAGTTCACGTCAGCCAAATCAGGGGGCCGGTGGTCAGGATTCATGCTGGTGGCAGGGCTAAGCTGGTCAGGTGACATCTCAGAGTGTGCAGCAGCAGTTCGATGGCCAGGGCATACAGCATCCCCGACAGGGGGCAGCCCTGGCATATGCCACAATGCACCAGGAATGGGGAGCATAGCACACCATTCACCTTGAGCAAGCTGGAGGCATTGTGGTACAGGCACCACAATGAAAAGTGGCCCGAAGTCAAAAACCTCGAGGGTGCCGAGCAGGTACCGGTGGTCGGTGTGATCAAAAGCCTTCTCCTGATCCAGGGAGACCAAACCAATGTCCAGGCCAAAAAGCTCTGCAGCCATGAGCAGGTCACACAGCAGAAACAGGTTATCCTGGATGGTCCTGCCCGGGGCTCAGGCCCAATGATGGAGGCCATGATGGTGCGGAGATGGTTCGCCAGCGCCTTCCCCAGGATCTTATATAGTCAGCACACAGAAGAGAGATGGGCCACCAGTTCTTAAGGCAGCCAAGGTCCCCCTTCTTGGGCAGCAAGGTGAGCAATGCCCAGTGGCAGCTGGTCAGCAGGGTCCCATTGGTGAGGCTGTCATGGGCCCAAGGAGGGGCCAGAAGGCTTTGTAAAATTCCATAGCCCTGCCCGAGACAAGCCCCTCCACAGCAGCCTCGAGCTCTGTCAGGGACAGTTCGTGCTCCAGGGCCTCAACCTGTGAAGTGTCAAGGCACGGGAGGTCTTTATGCAGCCTCTGGGCAAATGTGGTCAGCCGCAAACAAGTCCCAATAGAAGGCGATGGCATGCCTCCACACTTCACCTGCATCCGTGAGTGGCTGTACCTCTGGGGTCTTGAGATGGTCCAACGTCTTTGCCGCAGCCTGCCACCTCTCCAGGCCAAAGAAGGTGGTTGGGGCGTTGGCTTCTGCCAGCTCCTGGCAGTAGGCATGTACCCAAGCACCATGGGTCGTGCCCTCCGCCAGCTCTCGCAGGCATTTCTTGTGGGACTGGAGGCTCTCGAGGAGTGCCACATCATTGCCCATGCAAAGCAGGGCTGCCTCAAGCTCTGTACGTCCTCCTCCAGCTCCTGGGTACAGCGGCAGATCTCACTTGCTGCCAACTGGGAATACTGCCGGTAGAATGTTCAGATCTGGATCTTCCTCACGTCCCACCACAGCCACCAGGAGTCATCGTCTGCTCGCACAGCCTCCCAGCTTCTCCAGAGGTGGGTGAAGCAGTCCCCGAAATGGGTGTCCTGCAGCAGGCTGATGCTGAGGCAATAGTAAGGGGCCCACAGGTGTACTCTGCCAGGCAGGCTCAGTTCACAGCAGACCAGGGCATGGTCTGAGAGGCCCAATGGGATGATGCAGCTGATGTGCTGTAATGGCAGATGGTGCTGGCTGATGTAGAGGTAGCTGAGGTGGGCCATGGCAATCCTACTGGCATTCATCTTTGCCCAGATGTATTGGCGTGTATCGGAGTGGAGGACCCACCAGGCACCAATGAGATCTGCCATCTTCAGTATGGTCCGCAGCTTGCGGGCCAAAGGCAGGTGCAGCTCCGGCCCTGTCCGGTCTAGCAGTGTCAGCAGTGCAGTTGAAATCCCTGTCCACGAGGAGTAGGTCATTCTCACTGGCTTCACGCAGGAGGTTGCCCAGGGTCTCTAAGAAGGCTACCCTCTCTCCCATCGGTGGGCATGTAGCTATTGACAAGAAACAAGCTCTGGCATGCCAGGGTGACGTCGACAGTCAGCAGCCAGCCGGGGATGACCTCTTGTGCCACTGCTGAGTTGTACTGCAGCTGTGGCAAGAGGAGGGTCACCACTCCTGCGCTGAGGTTGGTGCCATGGCTCAGAAACAAGTGACCTGCCCAAGCAGTGTGCCAGTTAACTCGAACATGCACATTGCTGTGCGTCTCCTGGAGGAAGACGATTGCCAGCCACTTCTGCCACAAGCCCTCCAGGATGGCTGTCCGCTTCACTGGGTATCTACAACCATTGGTGTTTAAGCAAGGCAATAGTGAAAACCGCCATGAGCAAGAAAACAAGGAGGAAGTATAGGCAGGAGAGAAGGTGACAGAGCCAGGCAAAAACCACAGAGACAGAGGAAGGCCTATCTTTACCCTACCCTATTCCATGGGCCCGCCTCGGCCCCACACCTCCCCCACCCAGGTCACCAGCTTATGAAGCTGGAAGGCATGTTGAGGTGTGCTTGGGTGCTGGTGTATGAGCCTCACTGTGTCACTGGCGGTGCGGGCAAACTGCGCAGGGGCTGGTCACCATTGCCAGATAGTCTCTAACACATTCCTCTGGCCCTTGGTCTGTTCTAAGAGGTTGAGGAGGCCTCCATAGCTGGGGGCCACCCAGGGGGGGTTCCCCAGCAGGTGCTGGATATTGCTGACTGAGAACTGGTGGGGCTGTACTCTGAGAGGGGACCTCCCAGTGAGACCGGTGAAAATGCCCCCAATGGCCAGGCTCCCTAGCAGGCCCCCATCAGTATCTGGGTCAAGGACCATCTCCAGGAGATTGATCCCCATCCACTTTGGGGGGCAAATATCATCCTGCTCCTGGGGCCACTTGCAGTGCTCAGAGGGCAGGCACTCTATCTCCTTCTCATCAGCCTCGGTGGGCAGGGGAGCAGGCAGGGTGATGGCAGGACCCTCTGCTGTCTCCCATGCCTGTTGCTGGGAAGGCAGGCACTCTTTCTATGCCTTGCCGCTCACAAGCCCCACAAGCTGGGATGGGGGTGAAGGGTTGCCAGACATTGCTGGGACAACCTCAGTCATGGTCTGAGGTGGTGGGGTTTCCGGGGGGGGGGGGGGAAGGCAGGGTGTGGTCAGTTTCCTTGGCTACATAGTCCCCAGTGCTGTCTGAGGCAGGCCCCAAAGGGGCAGGAGCACCTTTAGAAGTTCCTTTTTGCCTCTTGCTCTTAGTTTTCTTGGGAGCAGCTGGCACCCTCCCATAGGGGACGGGCCAGGCTGCTTGGGGTTCACCACCTCCGGGTCCAGCACCTCGACTGAGGCAGGGATGGAGGGAGGTCTCGGTTGCTCCATCTGACAGGGTCCCAGAGCCTGAGATGCTAGCCACTCCAGACAGAACTGGGACAGGAAGGAACTGGGAGGACTCCCCAGCCTCTCCACTGGGCAGGGCATCAGCCACGACAGGGGTGGGAGAAACCCAAGAGGACGTGCCAGCCCCCCACAGTGGCATACCAACACCAGAGGGGTCAATCCCCCCGGATGGAGCAGGGGTGGAGGGGGGCTTGGCAGATCCCCCAACCCCAGCCTTTGATGAGGTTCCCAAACCAGAGGTGGATGCGCCATTCCCTGTGTGGGTGCAGCAGCCAGTGTCCCGGCTGACTGCCAGGTGGGAGCTGCTGCCACAGCGGCCACATGAGTGCCCACCATGGGAGATGTACAGCACATAGGGCCTCCCATCCAACACGAAGGTCATGGAGAGAGGCAGTTTGGGGTGCCACCCATGAGAAGTATGAATGCCTGCTTCTGAAAGGACAGGATGTATCTGATCTTGGGGTCCCTGCTCCCCCATGGTCAGCCTGTGCCAGGGGCTGGTGAGGACATAAGGGGGGGATGTTGGAAGGCACTACCCACACTGACCAGAGTCTAACCAAGTAGTGAACCCCCAAGATTTCCAGCCCCGCTGCACACACCTCCCTCACCAGTTTGAGAGAGCTCAAATATATAATAGGCACTGAGTTTACCCGGGAGGTGTACCAGATGCTCCAGCATCCCAGCAGGTCTGCCAGAGCTGTGGCACAGTCCGCCACCCTGAAGTGGAGAGGGGCATGCACCCACTGGCCATGACTGAGGGGAAGGTCCACTGAGACACCCCCGTGCCAAGTGTCCTGGCTGCTGGCAGCCATCCTGGGTAGGAAAGGGTTAACTCTCCCACAAGATTAAAAAATAGCCTCAGACTGACTGGGAGGTTAGGGGGGCAGAGCAACCCTGCAGGGGCTGAAGGCAAGCCCTAAGGCAGGAGGAGATAGCAGAGTCCAAGGTAAGGGGCTTTGGAGGAAGGAGGCAGCAGGAATCAAAGGGAGAGCATGGATGGGAGTGGGGAAGGGGGAAGGTAAATA
Source organism: Caiman crocodilus (assembly GCA_030014935.1). Taxonomy (NCBI): domain Eukaryota; kingdom Metazoa; phylum Chordata; order Crocodylia; family Alligatoridae; genus Caiman; species Caiman crocodilus. Next base: position 4,871,446 of record JAGPOW010000229.1, read on the forward strand.
AGGATGCCAGTGTCTATGGGAAAAAGCTCAGAAAGTGGGGGAAAGGGGCAGAGAGGCGGTCCCCAAGCACAGGCTTGGGAGAAGCAAGGCTTAGGTTGTGGGGAGAGGAACAGGGAGGGCAGGGAGTGGGATGGGGAACACACAGGAGGCCCCTGAGCTAGAGGAGCTCAAAAGGGCTTCACCTGTCAGTGGCCATCTTGAAAGAAAGAAAGAGAGAAAAAGGGGAGAGAGCAAAGAGAGAAAGAGAAAGCAAAAATGAGAAAATGGGAAAAAGGAGAAAAAAAGGCAAGAGAGAAAAAGAAGAAAAAAGCAGAGAGAAAAAAGAGAAGAATATGCAAAAAAGGGAGAAAGAGAAAAGAGAAAGAAAGGAAAGAGAAAAAGGAGAGAGAAAAGGAGACGAGGAAAAGGAGAGAAGAAAAAAGGAGAGAAAGAGAAGAGAAAAAAGGAGAGGAGAAAAAAGAGAAAAAGGGAAGACAAAAAAGAGGGGAGAGAAAAAAGGAGAGATAGAGAGAAGAGAAAAAGGAAAAAGGGAGAAAGAAGACAGCAAAAGAAAGAAAAGAAAAAAAGGGAAAAAGAGAAAGAAGGTGTGTTTCTTGGCCACTCATGTCTCCCACTGCCACCTGCTGCAGCTTGGGCTCATCGGTCCAGGGCGGTGTCCAGTAGAGGGAGAAGCAGGTGTGGGGGGGAAGTACTGTGGGCAGGCTAACTCAGCAGAGCCTTTAGGAAGATGGCAGCCATAGGACAGTGGGGGCCAGGCAGGAAGCAGGGGCTGCCCCCAGGACTCTGCAGGGGTTGGGTGGCAGCAGATGGGCAGGCAAAGGTGCCCAGCAACACCCAAGGTGGGGCCAGGCAATGCCTGTGCAGCTCCACAGGGATGGGCCACAGCCACCCTGCCTGCAAGGGATGCTGCCTGGCCAGGGCAGGACACCAGGCCCTGGGGGCTCCTGGCTTGGCCTCCCTGCATACTGGGCACAGCACATGCAAGGCAAAGCTGCCCCCAGTGCAAGGGCATGGTTGCAGGGCATGGCTGCAAGAGCCCCTAGGCTCCAGGAACAGCCACTGTGGGCAGCACTTGGGGCCAAGCCAGCCAGGAGCCTCCAGCACAGCTCCTGCCTGGGCCCCAGCCTTACCTACCCGCAGTTCCCCTTGAGGGGCTGGGCTAGACTGGAGGGCACAGCCCAAGGACAAGGTGTGGGGTCAGCAGGACACAGACCGCGTCCCTGCCTGTTTTCTCCTGGCTCCTCCCCCAGTGCCTGCCAGAGTCCTGGGATTTGCAGCTGTTCTAGAGAGCCCAGAGCAGCAATTTAAAATAATATTATTTTTTTTTAAATTTCCTTGCACACCTCCTGGTGTGCTGAGCAAAATGTCTCCATATGCCACTAATTAGCACAAGTGCTGGGGGGTTACCTATCCCTGTGCTAATGAACGTTTTAACCAAAGCTTTTAATTAATTAGATTAGCTTTTAATTAATTCTATTAATTAGAAGTCAGGGTAGACTTGCACCTTATAGACTAACCAAAGTAGATATAGCTATATAGACAGAGATATATACATATTACACACACGTAGTACAAACTTTCATAAGCTGAAGCTCACTTCATCAGATGCTGTGGCATCCAACATGTAGTTATTCTAGTTTCTGAATACTACAGAGTATTTAGAAATAAATCGAAGGCAATGTATGCATAGATATATAATATATATATTTTCTATTACATTCACACAGGAGTTACACAAGCACTTTGAAGAAAGTGAGAGCTCCTCTAGAAAGGCAATCAAACCAGTATGCCACCACCTGTATATATCTAGTTTTATATTAGAAGTTATTATTTTCATTGCTTTTCTATTAAATTTTTTTAAATGTTTCTTTTATATTAACAGTGTGCAAGCACAGTACCTTTCCTTGTAGTTCAATAAAAGAAAGTTACACGGCCAACAAACTACCAGGCAAACCAGGAACGTCATCATACTGATATCGTCTAAAGATCATTATACATCAGAAATATTACTCAGCAGTAGCTTTTCATTTGTGCCAGCAGTATTTCCAATGACCCTCAAAAAAAATTGGTAGAGGTTAGACAGCATGCAACTGAACAGCATGTAGAATTACTCTTTTCTCTTCAGCTTAACAGCAGTTCATGAAGATGATTAAACAAAGCTAGATGCAACCTCCAAAGCATGCCTCAGGAAACAACGTTTGTTCACGTTTATGCAAAGAGAACGGCAAGCAGTACCTAGCCTGATGTATTCTTCATTAGAGGAACAATGCTTTTTAAGTGAATGCAGCCACAGTGAGATTCTGTTACAGTGCCTTGTGCACCCAGAAAATAAAATAAATGTATTCCTGCTCTTTGCACTGTTCAGAGCTGTGAATTCCACCTTCCCAGGGAAGCACCTATATAAGGATCAGAAAGTCACCATCATGCCCCAGAAAGCATAGTGCACATTCCAGAAGTGAGAAAGCTTTGGAGAAGGGCAGTATGGCAACACCAGGAAAGAAGCAAAGTGTACTTCAGTTAATGATGATGTACAGTTAAGGAACCATTGAAGACAACTATCAAAGCAATTTGATCTGCATCCTCTGTTGCCTGCCTAAAGTCTACTGAATCATCAGCAGGAATCCTTCACAGCCAAAGATGTTTGTCTTCCATGACTGTCTTATTTATGGGTCCAAATCTGGCTGAAAAGGCCTATCTGGGATCAAAAGACTCTACTGAGCTCAGGCACATGTTTCCATGAGAGATGGGTGTCTCTGGGTTCTTGATTCAGCCCACACCACATTATTTCTGCTGCTCCCATTTTTCCATCTCCTGTCCTCACTGTAAGATTTCAAAGTACTGAGATACTTGCAGCAAACTCTTCCTCCATTTGGGAAAGTCTTGGGCAATCGTCTCCCACAAGTTGATGCTGATGTTGTATTTTTTCAAGTTGGCCTTTAGGACGTCCTTGAAATGCTTTCTCTATCTTCCTATTGATCGTACACCTTGACTAAACTGGGAGAATAAAACTTACTCCAGGAATCTGGAGTCAGATGACCCTTCTTGTTACCCTCCACATCCCTTGCCAGCTGCAATCCCAGTTCCACTTTGGCCTTCCTGATTTCATTCCTGCATGACCAAGCAATGCTTTTATACTCCTCCCTAGTCATTTGTCCAAGTTTCCACTTTTTGTAAGCTTCCTTTTTCTAGTTTAGCTCACTGAAGAGTTCCCTGCTAAGCCAAGCTGGTCTTCTGCAATACTTGCTAGACTACCTGCATGGTGGGATGGTTTGTTCCTGTGCCCTCAGTAAGGTTTCTTTAAAATGAATCCAGGAAACCTGATTGTCTTTCCCTCCCTCAGACTGAGCTCCAGGGGGTCCTGTTTTACTGAAGAGTAGGGTCCTTACTCTGCTGCTCTTTTTCTTTCCTTTCATCAGGATCCTGAACTCAATCATCTTGTGGTCATTGCTGCCCAAGTTGCCATCCACTTTTACATTCCTTACCAATTCATCCCTGTTTGGGAGCAGCAGGTCAAGAATTGCACAGACCCTAGGTGGCCTATCCAACACTTGTACCACAAAGTTGTCCCCAACACTCTAAAAGTTCCTGGATTGCCTGTGCACTGGCAAGTTGCCCTCCCAGGATATGTCAAGATGACTGAACTCCCCCATGAGAGCCAGGGCCCATGACTTGGAAACTTCCGCTAGGTGTCTAAAGAAAGCCTCATCTACCTCATCCTCCTGGTCTGGTGATCTATAGCAAACCCACGCCACAACATCACCATTGTTGCTAATAGACAAAAGTTTAGAAGCAACTTGCAGACAAAAAATGTAAGGAATGTTTAAAAAAAAACAAAACAATAATTGTTTGTGGATAAATCACAAATAGGAAAAAAAGGGCTTAAATACCCCAAATTACTGTTTTCAAACTGTTTTATGCTATCCTAATGTTCATACTGCTCTCTCCCACCAGTTGCTCAGCATATGCCTAAGGGCTACTCACTCCACTGGCAGAACTTTTGCTGCAGTGCTAGCATAAAGACAATTACTTTTCTTTATCACTGTAATCATACCATCCATTTGAGAAGTTCAAGGAGAAAAATACTCAATAAATTATTCTTATGAGTTGAATGTTTTCACTACAGAAAAATACCCATGCTACCTGCCTGCATTTTTTCAACTGAAATTCAAGAATCAAGCCTGAAATGCGAACACAGTGTGTATTGCCTCCTTGTATTTTTTCAAACATTTGATTTAGACAAAATATGAATATGACAAGCAACTACAAGGCAAAAGAAAGCTGAGCATTCTAAGGCATTAACATGCTGAAGTAATATGACATTTCTGGCCAGCTCAAGTGGATGACTGAAATGTGGAATGAGAGTAAAAACATTCATCCTGCTAGTTTATGTCACAGAACTTATAACAGGCATTAATAAGTCAGAAGTGTATTCACATTTACCATAGTCTACATGTCAAAATTTCACTGAAGAGGGAAAGAAAACCAAATTATTTAAATGGGGGAAGTTAAAACAACACAGAAGAAATTGACAGACCTTAACATTTGCCCTGCCTTGTATTTTTCTTGTTTTCAGTAAAAGTCTGTTACATGGTTTCTTATATTCAAAATGCTTCAAAAATATAGAGAGTATTCAAGAAAAGCCTAAAATTGACCTCAGTCCTACAAAGCCAACTATGTGCCCATGAAGGTGGTACAAACTTACAAATACCTTGAATTACTACTATAATCCCTCTAATCAACACAATGCACTAAATTTACTGTAGCTTCACAACAGCCTTTTATGTAATTACATTGAAAGGATGCTCTAAGAATACCAGCGATTCTTCCCCAACTTTATTATTCATATGAATAGTGGGTTTTTTGCCTAAACTGCAGCTTCTGGAATTATGCAGTTACATATATACCTGAACTTCCATATGAAACAGGACATTTCCAGCCTTTTAGGTTATAAAGAAAAGTTTTACTTTACAACCCAAGTACATTCTAAAATGATCAACAATCCAAAGACAACTAAAGGGCCAGAAAATCTCTCTATTTTTAATAGAGTCTCAGCATTTGTGAAGTCTAACATACAATATTTGGAGTCAGTGATATTGGGACCCTTTAAAAAACAAATATCTTCATGAGAAGAATTTTCTAATGCAGTGGGGGACAACGTTTTTGGTAGGCATGCCACAAATTTCGCCCACACCTTCCTTGAGTGCCACTCTGATCCCCTTCCAATGCCCAATCTGTCGCTCTGCCTTCTGCTCCCTGCCATATCTGCTGTTCTGCCTTCTCTTTCTTGCCCTGTGTGCCACTGTGTTGCCTGTCCCCTTCCCAATCTGCTATGTGCCACACACACAGGCTACTCATGCTGCCTGTAGTACGTGTGCTGCAGGTTGGCCACCCCTGCTTTAATGAATTAATTTTTCCTAGAGAAGATCTATTATACTTTGTTTTGCTTCCTGTGTATAGCTTTTGTTCAGGGCTACTTTTGTACTACATCATCCTTCATATGCTCCATTCCCGAGTAACTTAATTGTCAAAATTAGTGAGCACTGTAAAGTGGTGTGCCACTATGGCAGGTAAAGTACAAGACCAATACAACATGGCCTTACTAAAAATAGAACATAAAACGGCAAAACTCCACTACGGAAGCCAAGACCTGTGATCACCAATCAACACCCGACCAGTGAAAAAGCCCGCGAAAGCTTTTCTCGCGAGCGTGAAAGAACTCCTCGCATTAATCCCTAGTATAAAAGAAAGCTCCCGCCCCAAAGGCAGGGAGTAACTCCGGGGCCTTGCCGCTGGTCGGACGCAGGCTTGATCACCCCGCGTGTCCCCGCAACCCATAAACCTGCAACTCGTGAACCCGCCAATGACCGCCCACCCGAGCAACCGCCAACCGCCGCTTGCCTGAGTCACATCACTCCTCGTCAACTCC